>LPNX010569423.1:8663-21163 GCA_001517045.1 Pseudotsuga menziesii | reverse complement strand
TTATATCTTATTGTTTGGTCATGTATATTTCAATTTTTGGTCATTTAATATGCAAATTTTGGTCACTAATCTCAATTATTGGTCACTAATTTAGTCATTTTTAGTCGTTTTGTGTGGTTATAATATTTTAGTAGTTTTAATGGTGTCTATTATTATCAATATAAATTTTTAATATGATATGATGTTTAAATTAAAAAAAAGAATCAAACATTATTTATCATCATCTAATACACACATGAATTATGCAATGTCGCATTAATTAGTTAATTACAAAACTTATAAATAATATAAAGTACAGCCATATGAGTTTTAAAACCACACAAATTATATTATATGAAATTTCAAGTATTACAATAAATGAGTTTTCTCAAAAACTATCTCCATATAACTTTACATAAAAATCATCTAGTACATCGATGACTTTTCAAAATATTACAATGGCTAAACCATCCCACTTGTACTTGGTTGTTAGGCCATACTTAGATCCCGCGACAGCTTCAAAACCATACTTAACAGCTTGAAACCCTCAGCAATAGGCTCTTCATACTCAATGGAAAAGCCTCAGCAGTAGGCCCTTCATACTCAATGGACCACTTAGTAAAGCTCACCCCTGCAAAATCCAATAAAAAATTCTCACTTGTAAGTAGAAATACAAT
Source organism: Pseudotsuga menziesii (assembly GCA_001517045.1). Classification (NCBI taxonomy): domain Eukaryota; kingdom Viridiplantae; phylum Streptophyta; class Pinopsida; order Pinales; family Pinaceae; genus Pseudotsuga; species Pseudotsuga menziesii. The sequence goes on along the minus strand of LPNX010569423.1, from coordinate 20,507 downwards.
GAACTGTAAAGTAGAAAAACAGTGAAGCAAATTATTTATAATGTTCAATAGTTAACAACAGTAACCAAGATCATGTGCAAAATAGGAAAATCTAATCTAACAAATTCAATTTAAGAATTGGTTAATTAAACTTGAAAGGCTAAATCTACACTATTTAGTACCTAAGCAAAATGAAGAATATAATTTAAATCTAGTATATATTAAAAAGTGTAACGAATAGAGAAATAACACCATCTGCAATTAGGCTGACTCTCAACATAAATAAGTTTGCCTGAATTAAAAGGAAAAGCACTCCAATAAGCATGAACAGTAATTGACAATCATGGTAAGTTTTTCCCTCACCTTTTCAGCCACGACACTTCCATTCACTCCAGCATTCTTTGCAACTAATTTCAATGGGTTGCTTAAAGCCCATTTAACAATGCCTGCATCAATCTGTGAGCACCTAAAAGGCCAACACAATTTAAAGCCCATGTAATAACAAGTTGCAAAGATTAAAAAAAATGGAATTTTGTGTACACATAATATTTCTACGTTCAACAAATAATATCAACTATAAAACATGGCTCTAGAATCTTTTCCACCCCCATTGAACTTGATCCTGAACGACAGAGACAAATATCACACCTTTTGCTCATTGTTTTCAAGTGTATCTTTGATAGCATCAACCTTTGAAGCAAGCCTCAATAGACAACCCCCGCCACCAACAACGATGCCTTCCTCAACAACTGTTTGTATACAGTCATGGTTGTAAATTAACTTAAACTTTCTCCAACATTTAAGCACATAACAACTCTGAATCTATATTAGGTCTTTATGCAGAAGTTTAACTCCTTGATTACAAACAATAGATTATTTTGAAGTGGCCTGTCAAATATATACAATTCAATGTAGAATTAATTGTCTGTTCATGGAATATGAAGAGAACACAATATATGTATAGTTGAGAACTTGTGTGTGTGTGTGTGCTCTCTTCTCTTATTCCCTTGCATACACTACCAATTTATGATCCCCTATAAACTGACCACCTTTATCAAGAAAGTTGTAGGATTTACCAGTAGCATGATCAGTTGCAGATTGTTGAAGGAAAACCTCAAGCATCCTGAATGCTTCAGCCACATCACAACTTTCAGCCTACACAAACCACCTATGTTAATAATGACTTGTATTATTTCAAGCTTCAGGCTGTCATCTTCTGAATTATCTTGAGAATCTATTTTGCATGTAACAAATAAAATTTAATTTAATAATTTATGTTCTACTATATCTTGAGACACCAACAAATTAATTATAGCAATAGATTGGTAAATAATAAATATAATGTACAAAGAGATCATATGACCTTTTTTTTTTTTCCACCTCCATTCTTTTTGGACTTGGTCCGACCCAAAGCTAGCCATTCTTTTATCTCAGGATCATCAATAGCCTTGGTTGGATTCAATTCTTGCAATGGATGCCTTGTGATTTTGTCTAATCAATTTGGCATTATATGGGCAACCAACTCACCTTCAAAGAACAAAGACATTATCAATTAATAATTACATGCATTTACTAAGAAATATTCAAATATAGTGGTCAAATGAGCATACCAATGAATTTGACACAAACCACCAAGTGTAATTGCAATGTGCAAAACAAATCCATGTTTTCAGTTTTGAAAGGATATGTTTTGATTGTATCTCAAATAAAGATGTAATAATAGATCAAAATTTGACATCAATTATGAATTTTAAGCAACGATACAATCTTGACTTCTTATGTCCCTCGAGAAATACTAAATTCAGATCTCACAAAGGGAGTTTTGGCATAAAAAGTTTTATTGGCATATTTCAAGTAAATGTCAACTTCAAAAACTCACAAACAACTCAAAGAACTTTTCCTAATCATTAAAAGCATAGATATATATATATGGAAACCCAATAGTTATTAGTAATTACATGCATAAAATTATAAACTATAAACCCTAAGAGCTAACCTTTGATTACTTGAACACTGCCAATTTCAAATTCTATTGGATCACCCCTCTCAAAGCTTGAGTCGAAACTGTCCCATCTGTAAGAGATCCCTACAATAAATGGAGGAAACCATGACAATTGAGCTGAAATTTTATACTAAATTCAGATCTCACAAAAGGGAGTTTTGGCATACAAAGTTTTATTGGCATATTTCAAGTAAATGTCAACTTCAGAAACTCACAAACAACTCAAAGAACTTTTCATAATCATTAAAATCATATATATATATATATATGGAAACCCGATAGTTATTAGTAATTACACGTATAAAATTATAAATTATAAACCCCAAGAGCTAACCTTTGATTACTTGACCACTGCCAATTTCAAATTCTATTGGATCACCCCTCTCAAAGCTTGAGTCAAAAACTGTCCCATCTGTAAGAGATCCCTGCAATAAATGGAGGAAACCATGAAAGTCTAGCTGAAATTTTATACTAAATTCATATCTCACAAAGGGAGTTTTGGCATACAAAGTTTTATTGGAATATTTCAAGTAAATGCCAACTTCAGAAACTCACAAACAACTCAAAGAAATTTTCCTAATAATTAAAAGCATATATATATATATATATATATATGGAAACCCAATAGTTATTAGTAATTACAGGTATAAATTATAAAGTATAAACCCCAAGAGCTAACCTTTGATTACTTGACCACTGTAAATTTCAAATTCTATTGGATCACCCCTCTCAAAGCTTGAGTGGAAAACTGTCCCATCTGTAAGAGATCCTTGCAATAAATGGAGGAAACCATGACAGTCTAACTGAAATTTTTATACTAAATTCAGATCTCACAAAGGGAGTTTTGGCATACAAAGTTTTATTGGCATATTTCAAGTAAATGTCAACTTCATAAACTAACAAACAACTCAAATAAATTTTCCTAATTATTAAAAGCATAGATATATATGGAAACTCAATAGTTATTACTAGTCAGTAATTCAAGATATTCTCAAGTAGTGTGCTTATCCCAGTATTTCAAGTATTTCATAGGAACTGCAATGACCCAAAGAAAAATGTAATTTTACTAATAATGCATTCAAGGCTGCCACTCTCCTATAACGGAAAGTTAAAAACCAAAGGACAGTCAAACAAACAAGTAGAAAACCAGTCAATCCATATCGGAGCTGTCCAATTTTCATGTTGAAGATGGCCTATTTGCAACATGCAGCCAACTAGACAAGTTCAGTTACCGAACTTAAGGAAGCTTCTAGAAGAACTAGTACCTTCTCTACAGAACAAGAATAAGATACAGAGGTCTAGTTGATCTATATTATATCTGAGATATGTACATAATGTATCTAATCTCAAGCTACTAGTAAACCATTATCAAAGATTAAAAAAAAAGTCTCAAGGGACCTTGACAAGCAACGAAGACAGCATGCTTGCAATGACAAGGCAAAGGTTTAAATCTATGGGGATACCTTATGTTAAATGATCACACATTTTTAATGTTTTCTGATTTTGTATACTCTGTATGTTGGAAGCTGGCTGGCTGGGAAGGAGTGAAATACATACCTGGTCACCACAGGTATAAAGGCCATAAAAATTAAACACATATTAGAGTAAAAATTGCAAACGACAGTGTAACTAATAGAGAAAAATTGAAGGTACTTCTAATATCTTTTTTTTGCAATTTAAAGCTTGCAGGCTAGACAAATATTGATTTTGAGATGAAGAAACTCATCCACATTTCAGACGAGGTGGAATACGTAGCTGGTCACTATGGATAAAAAGGCCATAATATTTTGAAATAAATCAGAGTAAATTGCAAATGGCAGTGTAGCTGATAGAGAAATGGTGAAGGTACTTCTAATATCTGATTTTTTTGCACTTTGAAGCTTGCAGGCCTAATAAATATTAATTTCCAAATGGACAGGCTTGTGCAAACATCAGATATTTTAAGGTTTCTCAAGAGGATATATTTCTATTTCTGGACGTTCAATTTCCCCTCTCCGTTCAATTTTCACTTAACAAGCATTGAACTTTCAAAAGCATTAGCATATATTTATTAAGTTGGTAGAAAATGATGGAACTTTTCAGCCTCTACCAGAATGCTGAAAGAGCTTTTAGACATGTTCCTCTCTACCAAAAGAATAGATTCAATAGCAAAGAACATTTTTGTGTTTTCAGACAATAATTGTGTAGCCTCACCAAAAAGCAAGTGACCTATTTTGTAAGGTTGACTTCCGCAGCCAAGATAATCCCAGTTCCATAGAGAAGATAAAGAGCTAGTATAGTAAAATTATTTTTGCATATTGTGAATCAATAATTATAGAAGTAAAACCAGGAGGTTAATATGTCAAATTCTGGATGTGTATTCGTCAAATTCTGGATGTGTATTCTGGTAAAGTCAATTGGAGATTATATACATATTCAAAATTAAAGGTAGGAGGTGCAAATGATGAGAGGTATGTATTAATGATCATTGGGAAGTGGCATTATTCTGAATCTCTGATCATTAGAAGTAGCAGCATTATTCAACTTTGGAAAAATAAAAAATCATAGATAAACATAGTCATGCTTACAAACATGTGAAATTCAGATCATATTTACAAACACTCCTAAGAGAGAACACTCCTCGCTACTGAGTCTTAAGAGATACCCCAATATTATGTTGCAGATGCACACACACTGGAGTTAGGCTTTCCATGGGTTGAAGGTGATCTACAGTGTTCACTTGTATCTATTTTTGAGGCCATTGCGAACAACATAGAATTTAAATTCTAAATATCATTGTCACTTATAAGTTAAGGAAAAGGAAATTGGGTTAGTAGTTAACAAGGATTTTGAATGTGAAAGAGACGAAACAGAAGTACACAAATTAAATGGCAAAGGAAGAAAACTGAAAGAATAAATACTCAGAAAGAAGTCATACCTGGTGAAATATAAATGTCAAATACAAATACTCCATTTTGGTATGGAGTTCCTTTGGGACCCACAATTAAAGCTTTCAACAAGTCCATGCTACTGGAATCTACTCGCACATGTATGCTGGAATCCCACTCTAGAGGAAGACTTGTCGACAAGGAAGCTATTTCTTTTGTATTGATACCCAGGTGCTTAGGGTATCTCTGATATTCTTTGCTTGTTCTGTTTTTGTTTATGAAGTATGTGTATGCTTTGTACTGAGATTGTCACTTGTTTCTTGCTGACCCTTGGAGTATTACAGTGCTGACTGAAGATGTAAAAGGTTATTTTGATTCAATTGAATACCAAGGAACTGTTTTTTTCAACTGAAAAAAAAGAAAAAGAAAAAGGAAGCTATTTCTTTTGTAATATATATCATCCTTTTTTTTATTGTGCTCACCTGTATTATCAATGCTCTGGCGATTTGCTCCTGACCCAGTGAAGTTGTTACTATAAGTGTGACATGGAAAACCTGCCACAATCAAGGAACAGTCCAGGAATTGGAGTGGATTCAAATTGTTTTTATACACCAAATCCTTCTTATGTTGATTTGAACAAGTTTCATCATTGGGGATTTCCTCCACTGAAACAGATGTTGACTGATCTGAATGAGCTTCACTGCACTCTGTCATTTCAATATCTTTGCCATATGAAACAGATATTATCTGTGGTATGGTAGATGTTTGGTTCTGAGCTGCTTCTGCCAATCCCTCGTAGCATTTCAAGAGACATTTTGCAATGCCAACATCAGCTTCTACATTTTTGTCATCAATTCCTCCTGGGAATTTTCTCATGATAATTTTGGATTGATCATATATTTTCTTCATTTTACCAATTAAAGAACCATCACTTCCAATGTTATGATTGGAACTATCACTTCTGTCACTTTCTAGGCAGGATCCCATCAATATTGAAAGGAGATCCAGATACTGTTTCATAGCTGTCAACAGGGATACCAGCTGATGATAGAGCTCGTTCCTTACACATATGTCTAACATGGAATCATTGATCATAAAGTATTCTAAAACTCAATTAAGAATATTTTCCTGACTCAGAAGAACATAGGTTGATAAACCTAAGAAAGGATGAGAGCCATGAGACTGTTCCATAGCTTTGTTGTTAAGAATATCTGTTAATGATGTCAACAGAGTTTTTGCCTGACAGTCGAGTTCCTTTTCAACATTTCTCATTTTCTCGTCAGGGTTAGTTTCACTTTTGCAACCACCAAATCCAGTACCAGCACCCCAGATAGTTTTATTGCCATGATTTGTTCTATCAAAAGGGGACCAATAGCCACCCATTGATACTGTAGTTGTCCAGTCATGATCAAAACCATGAGGTGCAATGCTAAGGTTGCTGTTGGAGTTAACAGTTACTGGGGTATACTCAATAGAGCTAACAGCTATTGTGGTGTAGGCAGAGTTAACAATTTCTGTGGGATAGTCATCAGAGTTACCAGTTTATGTAGCATACTCATGAAAGTTGACATTTCCAATTGTGTACTCATTAGAGTTGGCATTTACTGTTGTATACTCATTAGAGTCGACATTTACTGTTGCATACTCTTTAGAGTCGACATTTCCTGCTGCATACTCTTTAGAGTTGACATTTCCTGTTGCATACTTGTTAGAGTTAACAATTCCTTTGGTGTACTCAGTATGAATTGATTCAAGATCTGCCATTATCCCATAGATTCTGTAGTTTTCTGCTTCCCTGCAAACATGACTACCTCTCCTTCCTTTTCTTTCAGACTGGGAATTGGACAACCCACATGCAACACACCAAGAAAAGTCACATTCTGTACATACACAAAAGACTGGAGAATGCACATTTCCATCCTTTAGTATACTCTCCAATTGATTTACAGCATCATCAGTCTTTTCCTTCCTTGTAAAACCTCTATTTAGTATGGAAATTGATGAAAGAAAAGAAAATAGAGGACAAGAATTCAATTATCTATGTACATCTGTGGTAGTTCTAGATGAAGAGGACCATAAAATAACAACTGATTTGTCTTCCCTTGCTATCTATATTCATCAAAAAGGAGATAATCCTCTAGATTTAAATTTCCAGTTTGCAAGCTTGAAATCATGATTTATTTCCCCACTCTATTAAAACATAAAAGCAACATACCTTTTCCTTTGCTGGAAGACATCCTCATAGATAATATTTCCTTCTTCTGCTGACACCTGATACAATTGATCATATCCAACCTCGCCATTGAACCGTAAATATTTTTGTAAGCAATCCACAGTGAATTCTCATATTTTTGCACAGTATCAACATCAAGCAGCTCAACTAAATTTGTTTTACTGAGCTCCAGTCCACACCTACCACATAGTAAGAAATATAAATATTTTTTCTCAATTATAAAAGTTAAGAAAATTTCTCCCTTTTCCTGAGAAAAAACAGAGTTAACAAGTACAAAATATATGGGGAATACAATAGCTTAACATATCCAAGAAAATCACTGTCATATCAAAGAAATACAGGAGAGAATAATTAACTGGTAAGAAAAGAGAAGATGCTTAGGATTTGTTGAAGAGGACAACCAAGCACTTTTCAGTAGCATTTGTCATGTTAGTGGTAGTTGAATCTACTTCACATATTTTGGCAATATCATTGTCTAATGCAAGTCTTTGAGAACTTTCCTCAGGCACCTCGATGCCCACTCAAATCTTCTAGAATCATTTTCCCTAAGACAATTGTGAGACAGTTGATGTTTTTCCTCCAAAAAGTGTGAGATAGAAGACAATTGTGAGACAATTGTGGAAAAATATTGTCCTCGTATAACTGATGTAACACAAATTTGCGATAGAAATTAATCATGTAGTTTTGAAGGTAAATTTGTAGTGAAAATTCCTTTTTTGAGGAGTATTAATTAGTTAGTTTACTTGGCATGAAAAATACACATATCAATACAACAAGGTCCAAGAAATATGATAACATAAGTGGATCTTTTTCAAAATTTGGTGTGAAAAAACTTAAATGTGTAATCCTGTCTATATGCATTTTGATTGCCTAAACTCCAACTGCCATGTTTAAGGTCAAAACAACACAACCAGTCAAAAGTTTCCACAAATGCCTTGTAAGATGCTTATACATTACCTTGGGCATTGCAATTGTACTCTGAGATAAACATATGAGGGTTCTGACATCTCCTTTGAGTTCTCAATTATAGATGCCACATTAGACTTTAAGCAGACCCTACATATATGATGCTGGAAGCCGGTGACAAAAGTATCATCAGGATTATGATGTTCACATCTGCTGGATGGACCTGATGAAATAAACATAAGAGGTTCAAATAAATAATATGATTCTGATTTTAATCATCTTCCAAATAAATAAACATAAGAGCTTCATTATGTTTAAGTCATGTAAGCAATTGCAAATGTATTATGCATACCTCACCTTTGGAATCAGCAAAATAAATGTACTTTCAAAAACAAGATGCCAGCTAATGTAAAGTGAATCTAAGATATTTCTGGTTTGATATTTGTTTTGAAACATGATTAGGGGATACCAAAGGCACGGTTCCATACATGCATACAGGCTTAGTACCAGTGCCTTCCTACTTGTAAAATTCCCCTTGATTAGAAAACAATATTCAACATACATCTTTCAGTTAAAATAATCAATACCTGATCCTAGTGAGGATATCAAGCCTTGCAGAATTTGTCTTCATATAGCTGAACTATCATCAATGTTCTTTCTACCCAGCTATGTATTTGGTTTCCTTGTTTGTATGCACTTTAGGTCAAAGAGAACCTTTAACTAATTAGAAAAACAAAATTTTAGTTCTCTTCATATAGCTGGAATTATTAACAATGTAGGAGATGCACTCTCTTATTCCACTTTATAGCAAAGTAAGGGCATAACTGCCAATCAAATATAGTGCATTTCTCTCCATAATATGTTTACACCAACTTTAATTTATTATGGTTACTTGAATCAGGCAAGAGATGGTCTAAGCAATCTACAAAACTACAGATAGAACACATATTCTCAACACATACCACGGGATATCCAATGAACAAAAAAAATCATTTTCTAGGCCTCACTCTTAAGAAGAAGCAAGAAAATAAATTGAAACATCATAACAATGGCGTAATTTTATTAATGTTTATAAAAAAGGACAATTAGAATACATGAACTTTCTGGGTTTAACACACATCCAAAGTAACTTATTTTGAGAATACCAACTTATGAAATATATAAATCAGGTAAGGTATTTTTCCTTGTCAAAAGGCAACAATATGATAGTACATTGAAATTAAACCAAGTAGATCCCTTGTGCCAAATTCAATATTCAAAGAAGGATTCAAAAGTAGATCCCTTGTGCTCTGATACCATATTAATTCTTGCACATGATCTAGGAACTAGGAATCAAAATCGTCAAAGAATTATTAACAAATACTCATGAATTGGAAATAGCTGAAAACAAAAATGGTTTCCCCTCTATATATTTTATAAACAATAAAGGGTTACAATTCCAATGCTGAGCAATGGCTTAACTCCGACTTCAGTTAGGGTTTGGTGAGTCAATTAGGGTTTTGGTCAAGTGGTTAACTGAGTGAGATTGCATGGTTGAGAGTCAGTTAAGCTAGACTCACTCACTGAATTCGAATAGTCTCCTTAGGTATTTGAATTCTTCATGGAGTTAAGCCATTGCTCAACATTGGAATTGTAACCCTTTATTGTTTATAAAATATACAGAGAGGAAACCATTTTTGTTTTCAGTTATTTCCAATTCATGAGTATTTGTTAATAATTCTTTGATGATTTTGATTCCTAGTTCCTAGATCATGTGCAAGAATTAATATGGTATCAGAGCATGCAGCGGGATGAAGAACAATATCTCAAAAACAAGCTTTTTGACAGATTTCTCCATGAAATTTGAGCAATAGCTCAAAAATCCAGCCCTGCACCAGAAGCCAAGGCTTACCACTTAATACCCCAAGTAAAGAACTTGTTGATCAAGCTTGCTTGATTGACTATGCTAGGTGTGATGAAAGCCTAAATGTGCAGGGTGTTCGACCTTACGGTGCCCCTTTTGTTTTGATTTGCAGGTTTTATCAGGTACAACTTCGAATGGACTCATCAATCCCTCTTCTCACCCCATTCACAAGCTATTCGGAATGGAAGTTGAAGATGATTGCATATATGAAGAGACGAGGTATCTATGAGGTGTCTATTAGACTTGGAAAAGAGTCTTATGAGAATGAGAATGACTGGCTAAATGACAGTGACAGATCTTTTGGATCAATAGGTCTGGCCCTTGATGATAGCTTGTACTACCCTATTGATTTTGCTGACTACCCAAAGGATCTCTAGACAAAATTGGACAGAACCTTTGGCAAGCACAATGAGGATCATAATAGTACTTTGGAGATCAAAGCCAGCACCAAAAGAGTTATTCACTCAAAACTCTTAGCCACTACTCTCTCTGATGAAGTTGTTCAAGATGAAGATGAAGCAAAATCTTCTACACATTCAATTCGAATTGAAGAAAGTCTCCATGAAGTGACTCCTTCTCCTGATGCTCCAGAAGTTCATGAGATCTCTGATATCTCATATTCTGATATTGCTGAAACAGAAGAAGACATTCTAATCTCTGATATTGAAGAAAAATACTGCTGCACTTCCATGCAAACATTCATCGGTGATTTTCCTTTGAATTCTATGCAAAATTTACCAGTAATTGCTTCCGAAAGTGAGGAGAAATTTGAATTTTCTTCCTCTAATGTTGCTACTGGTGTGCAAATATGTAAAAACTTGTATATTTTGGAAGAAATATCATATTATAAGAGTGACACATTTTCTCCCCATGATCTAGATCTTCCAGCAAATTCCTGTAGGATTGCATGCACCAAAATTCATAATTTTGAAGAAGAAGAAAACTGTGCATCTACCGTCTCGGTTGACCATAATTTTGGATCTGATATGAACCTTATTGGATCTGATATGATATTATTTGGATCTGATCTCATATTGCTTGGTTCAAAATTTCAGGTTCATAAACCTTTAGTACTGCTTGTAGCTGTTCTCATCAACGATGTGAAGAAACAAGTACCGCAAGTCTCCTACAAAACCTCTGCTGGGGATTTGATTTGATTTCATAGTTTTGGATCTGTTGTGAACTTATTTAGATATTATTTAAATTCTGATCTGATATTATTTTGTTCATATTTTAAAATTCAAGAGCTTTCAACCATGCTTGTAGCTGCTCTCACCAATTTCAGTGTGAAAAATCAAGTACCGCAATTCTTCTTCAAATTTGCTTATGGGGATTTGGTGTTAGTTTCCTCTTATGAGGTTGCTAATATTTTATTTTGTGATTCATTATATATTTCAGAATCTATATCATATTACGGAGCTCAATCATTCGCTCTCCAGAGTCCCAGGGATTCTCTACATTCGATCACAAGCTCATCTCCTCACAGAACTAGTAAAGAGGAAGACATTCTGCATCCGCTTGGACACTTGCTCCTAATATTTGGGGCTGATTTTACCAATCATGGTTTGCTGTTCAGGGCTGCAACATATCAGTTTCTTGATATTTCCACACATGGTTTGAATCCTCAAGAACCTTTGCTCTCTCTTCAGATGATTTCAGTTGCTCTACATGGGTCCAGTTTTCACCATGCAGCTGTTTATATTTCTGATTCAGTTGAGTGCATTGTTTTTCTTCCAAAGTGGAAGATTCCTCCAGACATATTCATTTAGTTTGGATTCAGAGGTTCACATGCACAGTCTTAGGATGCTGCTGCATAGAAGAACCAATTCTTGATTTACTGCTTAGTTTGAAGGGGGGTATTTTTCCCATGAGGTTTTCCCCATTTCCTTGCTTATATTAAGCAGTTACTTTATTGTACAGGGTGACCTATGGCCTTATTTTCCAAGGCCCTAGA
>LPNX010569420.1:322452-399448 GCA_001517045.1 Pseudotsuga menziesii | reverse complement strand
CTTGCACATGGTGGGACTCATGGACTAGGCAAATAAGACAAAATAAATGAAATAATGTCTAAGTGGGTAAATACTATGGGTTGATTATTCTAACAGTCAGCCAAATGCATACTAATGGCAATAATTTGGCCCCAAATATCCAAAAAACATCGTTTAGGGCCTCAAAACGGCCCCAAAAGTTTAGGACTCAAAAAATTGCAGAAAAATAATTAGAAAACTGCCACAATGGACAATTGTTTTGAGCCAGTGGAATAGGTGGGTGGCCACTGATCTCCATCTAGATCATACAAGATAGACAAAGAGAACTTAACAGAGATAAAACAATCTCTCAGGAGTCATGCACATGCAGAGGACGCTTGAAGACCCTACAAAAAGCCCTCAAATCACCCAAAAACCCTAAAAAATGATGAAAAAACACAAATTCATGTCCATACGTGGGTTTAATTAAGGTAAGTCACATATGACACGCGGGTTGCAGGTAGTGCAAGTCATGTATACAACACAGACACACAACTTTTTAGCCTGAAAGTCGCGTATGGATGACAAAAAGCACAAAAAGGGTAAAAAACTGACCTAGGAAGGCAGGAAAGGTGTTCCTAACTTGTAAGAAGGACCTGAAACCTTACAAAATATTGGAAGAAAAATATAGAAACCCCAAATAGACAAGAATCTCCCGAGTGGAGTCGCTAGTTCTATTGTAAAGGAAATTTTCCTATGGCTAGGATTTAAGAGGCCATCAATGTATTGGGGTTGAAAGGTGGATGTATAATGTTCAACAAGCATGCATAAGCAAGTTTCAGAGATTAGAATGGTTCATACCTTGACAAACAAAGGTTGATCCAAGCATCCCTTCAATCCTCTTCTTTCTCGTCTTGCTCCAAGAGACCTGCAAAATGAATTATACAATCCTCAAACCATTATGACCACATATAAAGAAATGATAATAAAATAAACATGAAATAATGATATGACTAACATCATCATATGATCATAAACAAAGATTCAATAACACATTGAACAATCATTTGGGAAGAAGAAGGACATCACATCTTTATTAATCTTGAAAACAAGTACAAATATTCCTTCTCTTCAAGTTCAGCACCTCACAAAACCTTGATCTAGTTCTGCTACTTCTCTTCTCCAAGGAACTCAGCCTCCAAACTCTACAACACAAGGAGATAGCTTCTAGAGAAAAGGCGTGGGCAAAGAGAGTCCTAATTCCTCTAGCATAATGATTCAAAGATTCAAATCTCCTCTCATGGACCTCCCTACCACTATTTATATTCTTTATGAAGAGTTAGGGTCGAAGACAAAGTAGTTACAACTGAAGGAGTTAGTTGCATAACTACCCAAACTACTCGAATTTCAAAAAACGTATTTTTTTGACATTTTTGGGAGGAATACGCGGCTTGCATAGACATTAGTCATGTATGCAGGAGATATACATGGGTTTCAATACAAAAATTCACATATTAAGGCATACACAAGTATTATATATAAGAAGTCGTGTACATATGTGGATGGGTTTCCTTAAGGAAACTCGCATATACATCAAAAAAACTCATTTTAATGGTACTTTTGGGCATTTTCAGACTTTGATGTCTTCTGGAAAGTTTTAGCTGACTAAGATATATTTCCAATAGTGTAGAGATGAGGTCAAATAGAGTTACAAAAATCAATATATAGGTCCTCCAATTTAGGTCTTTTTTCAGTGACTTTCATGAAGTGTCGACATGCAACGAAATCATGGGAAAGTGGTCATATGTAGAGATGTGTCATTTTGAGCTATACAAATTCCCCATAATGAATATGCTTTGGTGCCTCAAGAGTCTTTCCATAATTTCATTAAGAATGCTTCCATGATTTAATTGATTTTGCCTTTCAATAAAGATGAATATTTATGTTTATAAGTCCCTACATATATGGTCTTCAATAGTTCCAAATTTATTTAATTGTGCTCTTGTTCCTTTTATCTTAAAATCAAATATATTCAAGCATGTTAGGGAAACTTCCACACCATTTCAAATATTCAAAATTTTTATTCTTCTTCACTACCCTATGTATCTTGGATAATAAACGATCAACAACGAGTGTTGAGAGAATCATCTCCCAATTATTCAGCATGCAAAACAATCTATTCTTTATTATCATATTTAAAATAGCTTTTGCTTTCATCCATTGTACTATGCAACTTCAAGATAAGAGGCTTCTTCTAATTTTTTGACATGTGAGCTATACATCCATTATTAGCATGAATGACTACTCCACATACCTCTTGTCTTTTCTCTTCTAATTTCATTTTCTATTTCATTATTTTTCTTAGAAAAAAGATTCCTTTCAGTGTCTTCAACATATAAAGTTAACTGGCGTTTTTTACTATTTTATTTTTCTTGCTTTATCCTCCAAAATTTATTGGATTAATATTTGTGATTGATTAGAGTATTTTCTTTCATAAATTATTTCTATATCATGATTTTGTAGTTACATTCCTTATGGTCAAAGTTATTGCGTTTGTAACATACAATATTCTGATCCATCAGTAGACCAAATGGATTGTAATTTTTGTTACCAATCCCGTGAGCATTTCTAGTTCTACTATTCACATAGTTGTCCTTTGGATGTCCATAATCACTTATATTTCATATATAATTATATCTTGCGTAGGATCTATAATGAATTTATTTGTGTCCAAAATTTATGCAAGAATAACAATAACCGAGAAACAAATTTTATACCTAATTTTGTAAGGATGCTTTAAAAAGCATGAATTCTTGGAGCTACTTGTGTTGTCTTTATTCTATGAGACATCAAATTATCCTTTCTTGTTATCCTCTCTTTCACTATGATTTTTGAATCATCAATATTATTCTTGGGATTTTTGTTCACTTAAAATGTAGAGCTTGAATCATAGCCAAGGCTATTTTTATCAAATGGAGATCTTTGACAGCCGAGAATCTCATCTAGAACTGCAATACTCTTTTCAAACTTCATGTCTTGTTTAGTTGGATAGCTGAATTTTGAATCTCTTTTCTCAAGGAAAAAATTTAACCTTCGTGTTTAGTACAAATTTCCTTTTCTTCTAGTAGATTATTCAAATTTTCTTTAGTCTTATTATCCTCTTCCACTTGTTCTTTTAGACCAATAATAATCCTTTCAGTTTCTTCTTTTGAAAATTGATATTCCTTTGATACTTTTGTAGTTGTTCCCTTGATGATCGGTTTTATTTCTCAACTTTCCATACTTCACATGAAGAATTGATAGTCTCTCCTTCAAGATCTATTCGTCCATATTTGAACTCTCTTTATTTTCACAACTGTTAGTGACACCATCCAAGGTTATGAGGAATACTTCGTCTCTATCACTTACATCACTTTCGTTGAATGTACAATTTTTCTCTTTGCAATGATATTATTAAACATAACATTCTTCATTTTCATATAGACATTTTGAAGCATAATGATTGATTCTGTCACACTTGTAACAATTGAAAGGTACCTTACCTTTGATTGTTCTTATTTATTTAGAAAAGTTTCTTTTTATCCATCTGGTTCTTCAATATAATTTGCATTTGTCTTGATTTGGATGTCTTTTGAATAATCTAACGTCACTTCCTCTCTAAATGCCTCTTCATGTTGGTCCTCTTTATATTATTGATCAATATGATTGGATTCTATGGTCTCAAGAAGATATTCCTTTTTGTAGAAATCTTGTAGCTTGTCCCAAAGAACTTTAGTTGATGTACATTGTATCACTTTGTTCTTGTTAGAACCTAGTAAGCCACTCAAAATTGCATTCATTACTTTTTCTTTTTCCTCATAAAGTTTTTTTGCAAATGCATCTATTGGTATAGTTTTTGGAATTGTATAACCATTCTCAACAACTTGCAAATGTCCAGTCCAAGTGACTGCAAAAATACTTCCATTTTTATGCTCCATAAGGAATAATTTGTTCCATTGAGCAAAGAGTATTTCTCCATGATTAAACCAAAATACTCACAAACCATATGTGTTTGAGATATTCCTTCTAGTGGTTAATTTGTTTTGAAGGAACCTGCTCTGATACCAATTGTTAGATTATTCAACTATACTGAGAGGGGGGGTGGATCAATATAGAACAATTTTTACACTTTTGAAACTTATTTACATTCACATTATATTTCAATCACATTGAGAAGCAGCCAAAATTATGCACAATACAAGGAACACGATATTTTAACGTGGAAACCAAATAAGAGAGAAAACCACATAAATATGTTATAATTTCTACAAACAATGATTACAAATTTTTGTAGGAGCCTATCTGCTAGAGACAACAATCTCCCAATTTTACAAGCACCAACTTCTAGGAGGCACCAACCCCCTATATTCTCTAACACCAACTACAAGGAAGCACCGACTTTATCGATTATCTAGAACCAAATAAAAGGAAGCACCAACTCCATGAATTCTCTAACAAAAACTAGGATAAAGAACCCCTCCACAATTGTTCATAACCCTACACTCATTCCTCATCATCTTGCACAACACAAGGGATGTAACCCCTTTCTCGTATTTGTAGTCCCTCAAGTGTCTCCACCCCCTTCTAGTGATCCACCATAGGTTAGTCAGGATGTCTTTATGTCAATATCCTCGATAATCCAATTGTTATCTAAGATTCTATAATAGGGGAACCAAACCCATATGCACCAATTTATTAGAGTAAGGTATGTCATTTTATCAAGTTTATTTCTCAGGTGTGAATCTAGACTCAGTGACCAACTACCCTTCTTTATCCGTGGAAACATGCATTCCTCTCCATGAAAGAACACGCGAATAATGAGAATATTCAGAATGAATTCCCAATAAGATATATGCATGGTTATGGATGGACACGTGTCTTCCCGAATAATATACACTTCACTTTTTAATCTAGAATAGGATAACTAATCACGTAATTAATTTATGTGATACACCAAGGTTAAGGAACTTTGGTTAAAAATATTAATGAAGGTTTAGGTAATTAACTAGAGTTATCACACATTATCCACTCTCACTTTCTCCACTTGTGGAATCATATCCCCAATCTCTTTTTCACCATTCTTCAATTGATTTTGTTAGGGATTTTTATATTAAAAATCATATACGTCATTTACATTATCCATGGTATTCTAGACCATTTAATTTTGGCATATAGACTTTTCATAATTACATCACATTTACATCTTAGACTAAAAAACAGTGTTCTATAGGAGTGGATATATCCTATGGTGGTTCAAGGTAAGAATACTAGAGCTGGAATCAAGATTTTTGTTGACATAAGGAATTTGAATGCAACTTGTATCGATGATCCATTTCCCACTCCATTTATAGATGAAGTGTTGGAGAATGTGGGAGATAGCGAAGCTTATTCTTTCACTAATGGTTTCTAAGTGTATCTATGTTAAAATGTTAAGGAGGATAGAAAAAAACCATGTTTTCAAGTAAATGGGGGTTATGTGCATACACAGTAATTCCCTTTGGATTGAAGAATTCATCAATAATTTTTTATTGAATTGTGGTAGCAAATTTCAAAGATTTCATGCATACTTTTTTGGAATTATTTTTAGATGACAGGATTGTGTTCAGTATATTGAAGGAGCATGTGCAATTATTGAGTTTGATGTTGGATAGATGTAGGAAGTTAGAGATTTCATTAATTTAATGAAATGTATTTTCTATACACTTTTTGGAATTTTATTGGGATGTGTAGTATGAAAATATGGCTTGCATGTGGAATCGACGAAGACTATTGTCATTGTAAATATGCCAACCCCAATTTTAGTAAAGGAGTTGCATGCAATATTGTGACACAATAGATACTACAGGAAATTCATAAGGAATTATGCTCATATTATTGCATCGTTGGAGAAGTTATTGAAGAAAGAGAGCATGTTTCGACTCATGAATGTCAAGAGGTATTTGATTTGTTCAAAGCTAAATGCGTGACTACACCTATTGTAATATTTTTGGATTGGACAAAGTTGTTTCATGTACATGTGTACACGTCTTATATTTCTCTAAACACAATACTTTTGCAACTAAGAAAGGTAATATAGATCACCTAGTTTCATTTGCATGTCAAAAACTTTCAAATCCAGAAATAAATTTTACCACCATCAAATGAGAAGGTCTAGCAATGGTATATGTGTTGCAAAAATTCAGACTTTATTTGATAAGAAACACATTTATATTTTTGATTGAACGTTTTGCACTAAAATACTTAGTGAATAAGCCAGTGGGGGGGGTGGGGGGGGGGGGAGGAATTTTCCTATGGTTTTTATTTTTATTTTAGGAATTCAACTTTGAGGTGGTACTACAACCTAGTAAATATAACATGGTACCAAACCTTTTATCAAGGTTAGATTCTAAAGAAGCAAGTGGAACTTTGGAGGATGAATTGTCAGATGCACAAATATTTTGAGTTGAAATAGTACCAGATCAATTGATGGAGATAACAATGTTTTAAATGATAGGTAGAATGTCAGACGACTATATAGTGGCACAACAATGATAATTGGTAACAAGAAGTGAAAAATACCAATTTATTGTGGGGCAATTGTACAAACTTGGAGTTGATTGCATATTGTGCAAATGTGTAATGGATCATGAATGCGACGTAGATTTTATGAAGCACATGAATGGGTTGTTGGTGGACATAAAACTAGAAAATAAAGGACTAGGAAAGTACTAAACATTGGGTTGTGGTGTCCTTCTTTATTCTAGGAAGCTAAAAGTTATTGTAAACATTGTGATGCCCATTAGTGTATTGGGAGACCATCTAGAAGGGATAAACTACCACTCTTTCAATTTATGGTTTTGGAATCATTTGAGAAATGGGAAATCAATTTCACATGGACAATTTATCCTCCTATAGAAATAATGGGTTCAAGATACTTTATCATTGCGATAAAATATTTGACAATATGGGAAACAACCGCTTCAGTTAATGACTATTCTGTAGAGACTACTGTGAATTTTATTTTATGAGTGATCAAGTGTCTCATTTTTTGAATTCTACTATTCTTGATTTAACTCAGGATATGAAGATACATCATCAAAAGAGTACATCATAAACAAGCTAATGGTACAGTTGAAGGCTTTAATAAAATATTGGATCATTCATTGACTAAGGTTTGTAATGTGGAGTGTGATGATTGTGATCAATGAGTACTTGTTGTATTATGGGCATATCGAGCCATTTATAAAAGGTTAATAAATCATACTCCCTTTAGTTTGGTGTATGGGAAGGACATTCATGCCACTGAAATTTGCAGTTACTAGTATCCATATTGCAATTGAAATGCAGATGATACATGTTATTCCATTGCAACATAGGATTAATTAATTAATGCAATTGTAGGAATATAGGTTGATTGTAGGGTTTGTTCAAAAGGTGGATAATCAACAACATAAGGCATGGAATGATTGTAATATACAATAAAGAGAGTCGCAACCTAGTTCATTGATGTTGTTGTATGCTAGCAGGTTTATCAATCATTCCAGTAAGATTCAAATGAGGTGGATGAGACCATTCCTTATAGAGTATATCATAGAAGATGGCATCGTAAAGTTGCATACATTGTGCGGTGTACCATTAAAGGCCCTCATTAATGGAAATCAAATGAAGGTGTATTATGGCCCTTAAGGGTCGAAATAGCCCCAAATGGAGTCATTTAATTTTTTGTACATATTAGATTGAGTAGAAAAATTAAGTCTCTTAGTGCTACAAAATATTTTTGGGTCATTATTATAGTGAAAATATATGATAATATGTAAGTGGTTGAAAGCACTTAATGATATAGATTTAGAAAATTTTGACATGATTCATAGCCACTGAAACACTAAGGGTGTTACAAATGTGTCGTCGTTGATGTTAGACATTGCATTGAAGATGATCATATTCGATGATACTTGTGATTCATGTTAAACCATTGAGTTACCTAAAGTTAGAGTCCTTTTAGCTACATTAATATAAAACAAAATGAAGGGAGCTACTAGAAGTTGGAGCTCATGTAGTGACTACACAAGAATAATGAATTGAGCTACTGCAATTTATGCACACTGACCTTAATTCCATGATAAACAAGATTTAATCTCATGCTTTCATTCATGGTATTTCGATTATGGAAATATATAACTGCAATCCTCATCAATGGTTCTTACTAATCTTATGGATTTCATAAGATGAAGGATGAATACCGGAACTTGGAGTCCATGTAACTCTTCAGTGTTATTTTTGCATGCTTGAGCTACCAAAAATAGCTACTTCACCAGCTTACCAATGTTGCACATGCACATTAAAACTACTGAATTATCTAGGCACACAATCTTCCATATTACACTAATATATTTTTCCACCTTCGATGGATGAGAACTATAGAAACAATGTGGTCAACAAATAGATCATTTTCGATGAACATGACGATGTAATGAATTTGGGGTTTTACTTAATATCGATGGATTCTTGCTTTGAGACATCAAGATTCATTCATGAAAACCCCTTCTTCTAAACAAGTTGGTTCTATCTCATGCGATTGATCCCACAAGGTATGCAACATAGTTGACAAGGAACGATTAGGATATCGACATGATGAGTATGTTGAATGACTAAGCTGACATAAAAACATTAAAACCCCATTAACAAAAATAAAGATGGAAGCCGGCATAACCATATTAAGTTTGAGATTGGCAAGTAAAAATCAAGATTATGATTGAACTATAAATATGATCAATCGATTTGGATATTGCATGGTTAAGAATTGATATGGATGAGAAGTAAGCATGGAGGAGACCGACAAAGGAGATAGTTCTTATAGATCATGAACGAGAAGCATATTTAAAATATGAACATGAGGAGCATTGATCAAGGATGACTAGCTTGAATATCTGAAGTATATTTGTGCAGGTATGTGTTTTGTTGGTTAAAGAAGTCGAGGATTAAATTTGTCAAGAAACATGGTGTAGATCTATGCAAAATGAAGTCATGATTGAAGTCACTAATTGGGAAAAATGTAGTAGAAGAGGTCGAATAGATTACTGGGTATTTCCTTTTGTATTTAATTGCATAATTGAAGCAATAGAAGAGGATCGATATTAAAGAGAAAATTAATGTCCTATAACTATTGAAGACAAAGAACATTTCTTGAGACAACATTAAGAGACTATGTTTTGAATAGGAAATATTTGAACGAGATTCAAAGAAGTTTGTAACAACAACATTTCATCTTTGAAGGAAGAACAAATCATACTTCAACCTAAATTTTATGACTTGAATGAAGACATGTTCGCAGATCTTTTTGACATATTGATTGAAGGATTAAAGTAGATCCTTCATGGGTAGAAATCAGCCCAACATTCATATCTTATGAACAAGCCTGCACAAAGGAATATCAAATCATCCCAACATTCATATCTCATTTGAGATATGAATGTTGGGATGCTTTTATTTAAGAGACTACCAATAAGCTGACGATACAAGGTGGCATTTACTTTAGGTGAAGTGCTTGTGCCAGAAAGTTTGAATCCATACTAGAAGGGATAAGGGGATGTTAGGATATTTAGACACTTAGGATTTAGTTAAGAGAAACTTGTGTAATATATCCATTAGGTAAAGTGTGTTTCTTTAGTAAGCATTAATATGCATTTTTAAATATTTAATCCGACGGTCACAATATGTTCTAGAAATAGAGTGATCTGACAGTTCAACTTCTCTTAGATCATACCTACCCTTGATATGTTGCTTAACACCCGATTAGTCCATGATCTCTATTTAAAGAGCATGGAGATTCCTTGTCTAGTTGATCGATTATGAGAAGCTCATTTGTGACTTTATTTATTTTGCATAATAAATTGCTCCAAGTAGCTATTTGGCTCGGTTCGTGGACTGTTTACCTCTCGAGGGTTTTCACCACATAAAAACATCGGTGTGTTGATATGTGATCTATTTGTGTGAGTCGATTCTCTAGGTGTTCAGTATTTTGGGAGTACCCTATGTACTCAAACATTGTATATGAGCATTTATGAAGAGCCGCTTTTGGTTGTGATCTAGATCTTGAACTGTTGTTGTCGAAACTTTGAAAGGGTTTCTGGTTCTGGATTTTTTGTGAATTTTTGGTCTATGGGAGGTGTTCCATTGCGTCCGGAGCATTGTTTCCATTGAGAAATATTTTATTTTTATTATCAAAAATCGTTTCCATTTGATCCAGAAAGACCAATTTCGGCAGATCTGAAGGTCTAATGTTACACTAACGATTTTGTTTTATTTTTTAAATAAATAAAAAATCTCATAATTTTATCAGTTTTATTATGAAATATTTATTTTTTTCCCATATTGTTTCCTTCCCTGTCTGCGTATGCTCTTTTCTGTGCACCTTGCGCGATCGCGACGAATTAGAAACAAAGAGAAAACGTAGACTTTCTCGGTAAGCTAACAAGATCTAACCCTGAAAGTGTGGAAACATTTTTTTGTTTTTGGGTTTGTGGTGTGATTTGTAGGAAAAATAAGCAAGCACAGAGACTGAGAGATAAAAAAAAAATCTCCCTTACTCATTCCCTTCTTTTACGTACCTTTTAAACTTAGCTCACTTCGTTCAAAGTTACTTTATTCCTTAATAGGTCTTGAGTTCAAGTCTTATTAAGTTACTTTTTAATAGTGCATGAAATTTCTATTTTTAAGTTATTAAATATTAAAAACTGCATCTCATTTAAATTAAAAAAAAAAGTGGACCATTTAAGTCTTTTAGTTTATTGTCGCACTATTTAAAGTAACATTATTGTAAAAGTGAAAACCACTTTTTTTACAAAGTGCTTCACTTAAAACAACTTTATTGTAAAGTGATTGTAAAAGGTTCATCTTGGGAAGAGGGGTTTTTTTTTTAGTTGGTCAATTTTATATCTGCCACGTCACTATTGGGGACATCTTCAACATTTTCTTTGATCATACAGAATCAGTGTTCAGTGTCATTTTTTTAAACAGCCTGATTTTTCAAGCTCTTTGCATCCATGCAGTTAGTTTCTATTTTTTCAGCCATTATTTTATAGTATGGCCCCCCATTGTGATATTCTACTTACCTGTTCTAAATATTTTTCATGGAAATCTCATATAGAGGATGTTCTACGAAGTAGAGGACTTTTAAGAATTACCTCAAGGAAAGAAACAGAACCCACTAATGATGATAAGAAAATAAAATGGTAAAATAGATGTGATGAAGCTCGTGGATTGATTGGGATGCCAATCTCTACTGATTTGCGATTCCATATATCTGGAATTGATGAACCTGATAAAGCTTGGGAAAAGTTGAAATCTGTGTTTCGTAAACACAATGAAATTCGAGTTCATCAAGTTGAGAATGAGTTGATTTCTTTAAATCCAAGTGATTTTTCATGCATTCAAGATTATTTATCTAAGTACAAAACTATTAGAATCTTATGTGAAGAATGCAAGATTAAGAGAGAATACAAACAATGCATTTATCATATTCTTTCTAAACTTGGACCTGCATATTATGTTTTTGTATCTACATTTTATTCCATGAAAGAATCCTTGACTGCAGCTACCTATCAAGAGCCTAGTATTGAATCATTTTGTGATTCCTTAATTAGAGAGAAAGATAATCACATTCATCTTAGAATAATTAACAATGCAGATACATCTAGGAAATCCTTATTTTCCCAATAGAAAGAAAAGTCCAAGCCTCCGAAGAAACCAAAATTTCACAATAATAAGCCAAAAAAGGGTCCCAAACCCTCTTAGTGAGCTCCTTATTTAAAAAATGACAAAGGATCCAAGCGAAAAGGAAAGAATACTGAGTGTCATTGCAAGTATTGTAGGAAATATTGTTAGAATAATCAACCCATAGTTAGCTATCTTAGACATTAATTAATCCATTTTTGTCTTATTTGCCTAGTTTCCAGTATTCCACTCTATGCAAGTTGTCCTCCACATGTCCTAGAAGTCAAACTTGTTAAAACTGAGTCATGGAGCACTTGCGAAACCTCCTGGAATCCATATTTAGCATATCTACTTTATTCCAGATCCTCCCTAGCACGTCTATTTTTTCTGCTTTATTTCCTGCTTTACTGAGTTTTATGGCAAAAGGGAAAGTAAGACTAGGTGTAGTTGACTTATTTTTTGCCTTCATCATCCTCCATTGTTTTATTCTAATAAAATCATGTATGAGTTACCTTTCCATCACCTATTATCTTTCCTACTTGACTTTGCCAATTCGTGAGCTCCTAGGAAGATTTGGAAACTGCTTTATGCACCTATGGGGGATTTGACTAGATTTAGTAAGCCTACTTTTGACTATTTCAAATGAAATCCTTATGCATTCAAATCTCTCATGTAATTATTTATTGCAGCAACCTATGACTTCATATGGTTGGCTATTGTACACTTATTCAATACAGATTAGTGTTATGCTCCAATTTTAGTCTCCTTTGTGTGTAAATTTGCATGTTTGATTAGTAATTTTGTGAGTGAAATTGATCTATCACCTGCGTTCAATTTCCACATGGTATCAAAGCCTTTTTAGATTGATTTTTGTCCTTCCATATTTCTATTTCAGGTTCGACATCTTGACTGGGAGCTATTCTGCTGACTGAAGGGACAATTTCTGAGCTATGGATCAATCTCATAAGATCATCTTGACTCCATTTAATTTATTTGAATGGAAAGTAGAGATGGAGTTACTATTGAGAGTGAATGGTATCTATAGGGTGGCTATGGAAATTGAAGCAAAGCCCAATGCAACTACAGAGAAAATTAAATGGCACAATAGGAGGGATGAGGCTTATGGTCTCTTGTGTCTGAGCATATCCAGAGACCTCCTCTTCCATATTGATGGATTGACATCACCAAATGAAGTATGGGAGAATATTGTAGAGATTTTTGGTAACACAGATGATATGAGAGGACATCAAATCAAGAATGAAGTGATCTCCTTGAGTCGCAGTAGCTTCAAATCCCTGCAACTCTACTTTTCCAAGTTTAAAGCCCTTGTTTTGTAGCTAAAACAATGTGGAATTGAAAAGAAGGAGGAGCAACTAGTTTTGGCCATACTCTTGAAGCTTGGACCTAACTATTCAGTTTTTTTTTTGACCTTCCATGCCACCAAGTTGACAGCTCGAGCCTGGAAGATGCCTAAGCTTGCAAATTTCATGGAATCCCTCACACAAGAACAAGATAAACTGGTGATGATGGGCACCATCAAACCTTCCAAATACCAAGCTTTGGTTGCTGGAGATTCGAGGGTGGATTCAAAAGGAAAGAAGAAAGCTAAGAAGCCACCTGAGTAGAAGAGAGACAAGAACAAGTCTCAGGAGGAGCCCCAAGGATCCAATAAGAACTTCTAGAAGAAGGAGAACAAAGGAGAAATGAGCAAGTGCACATACTGCAGTAAGGGATTTCATCCTGAAAGTTCATGCATGAAGAAGCAAATTGACATGCTAACCCAACACCTGGAGAAGAATAACATCTCCTTCCTGATAGCTCAAAGAAGAGGGAAGGAGGATCAAATTCAGAAGACAGACAGAGATTTCATGCATTCGTTGCTAGCACATCAAGCTCACCTAGCTTCATCATAGACTCTAGAGCTTCAATACATATGTTTTCAACCATGGAGAAATTATCCTCTCTTGACATGTCGAAAGGTCCACCAATAGTGCTGGGAGATGACTCTCTCACTGACAGTTTGGGAAAAGGAAGGATTGATCTTGACCATGGTAAGTTCAGCAATGTATTGTATGTTCTAGGTCTTGCCTCTAACCTCTTGTCAATGTATCAGATGACCCACACAAGGTCTCCAAAAAAGTTCATATTCTCCCCTGATGATGTTGAGATCATGAAGATCTCTATTTGTAAATTCATTGCAAAAGTAGTTGTAGATCACACTTCGAAGGTATACTGGTTTTCACATTTTATACCCAACTCAAACCCCTCTGCTCTTCTGATTCATTATAATGAGGCAAGAAATCTTTGGCATGAAATATTTGGCCATATTAACTATAAGTATCTTTCTGATCTAAGTGAAAAATAAATGGTCATAGGGTTACCAAATATTAAGTTTTCCAAGAGAGTCTATCAAGGTTGTTTCCTAGGAAAACACCCAGAGCATAAATTTGAGAGAGCTAGTCATGAGAGAACCTCTGCACCTCTTGAGTTGATCCATAGTGATGTTGTTGGTCCATTCCCTCATATGTCAACGATTCAAGACAAATATGCATTAACCTTCATAGATGACTTTTCCAGGTACTGTTGGGTTTACTTCCTGAAGCATAAGTTTGAATTTTTTGGCCTCTTCAAAGTCTTTAAGGATTTGGTTGAAAACTAGTCTAGGAGGAAACTCAAGATCCTCAGATATGATAATGATGGTGAGTATGTCAAGTCTGATTTCATTCAATATTTTGATGATGCAAGTATTCATATGCAGCATTCAATCCCTTACACACCACAACAAAATGGTGTTGCTGAGAGAAAGAACAGATCACTGAAAGAGATGGCAACCTATATGTTGGAGGCTAAGACTTTGCCACCAAATTTTTGGGCAGAGGCTATAAAATATGCATCTTATATCCAGAATAGGGTGCCTCATAAACATCTTTATGGTATGACTCCTTTCGAAGCATGGAGTAGGCACAAGCTAGATGTGACCCATTTCAGGAATTTTGGATCGAGGGCTTGGGCTAGAATTCCAACAGAAAAGAGGAAGGATTTGCATCCCCAAAG
Organism: Pseudotsuga menziesii; assembly: GCA_001517045.1. Taxonomy (NCBI): domain Eukaryota; kingdom Viridiplantae; phylum Streptophyta; class Pinopsida; order Pinales; family Pinaceae; genus Pseudotsuga; species Pseudotsuga menziesii. The sequence goes on along the minus strand of LPNX010569420.1, from coordinate 384,706 downwards.
CCAAGAGTGTCTATTTGTTGGGTATTATAAATATTCAAAAGGGTAAAATCTGATCAATTTGATCACAAACAAATCCTTCATTGAAAGGAGTGTTTAGTTCTAAGAAGAGACTTTAGCAGTAGTTGAAGTTGGAGAGTCTTCTTCACCACAAGAACCATTGAATGTAAGTGAAGAGACAAATGAGTTTGATGATTCTGATATTTCTGATAATGATGATTTAATTTCATATAGTAACATTCCTATAATACCAAAATTTGTAGCAAAGACCATTCATGCAGCTGGGGAACTAGCTGGAAATCCTAGTGATCCTAGGAGGACTAGATCTCAGTTTGAGAGTGCCCTGAGCATGAAAGACCATTTTTTTGAATATAAATGCTATCTTATGGTTGAATTAGACCCAAAAAAATATGAATATGCAACCCATGATCCAATATGTCAATCATCCATGAAATAATAATTCAACTCACTCCAAGAAAACAACACTTGGGAGCTGGTTGATCTTCCCCCAAGGAGGAAGCTAGTTCAATGTAAGTGGGTTTTCAAAAATAAGTTTCCTACTGATGGTTCACCTTTGAAATATAAGGAAATATTGGTAGCCAAGGGCTACTCACAAGTACATGGTATTGACTACAATGATACCTTTTCACCAGTGGAAAAGATAGACTCCATTAGGCTAGCCTTAGCCATTGCAGCTTCGAAGCAGTGGGAGGTACATCACATGGATGTGAAGTGTGCTTTCCTAAATGGAGATATTACTGAATATATTTACATGCAGTGGCCTCAAGGGTTTGTTACTAAACCATATTTTGTGTGTAGGCTAAAGAAATCATTATATGGGCTTAAGCAAGCCCCCAGGGCTTGGTATTCCAAGATTGATGGATTTTTGCTGTCATTGAGTTTTGTTTGATGCAAGTATGATACAAATGTTTGTTTGAATCTTATTCATGGTTATTTGATGATTATTGTCTTGTATGTGGATTACATATTGATTATAGGAATCTCAAAGAAAGAAATTGCCTTCTTGAAGGATGCAATGAACCATGCATTTTCTATGACTGATTTGGGGTTGTTGAGCCAATTTTTGGGTCTCAAAATTGCTCAATCCCAACATGGAATAAAAGTACATCAGTCCAAGTATGCTTTGTATTTGTTGAACAATTTCAACATGAAATATTGCAAGCCAAGAAAGACTCCCTTCCTTTCAGGAGTTAAGCTTGAAGAAGCAGGTTCTTCTCCTATGGTAGATAGTACACTGTATAGACAACTGATTGGGTGTTTGTTGTACCTTACACACACTCGACCTGATATTTATTATGCAGTAAGTGTGGCTTAAAGATACATGGATCAGCCTCATGAGATCCATTGGAAAGCAGCCAAAATGATCCTTAACTTTGTTCAGAGAACAAGAACTCATGGGATCTTCTACTAAGCTAAATCTGATCTTGATTTGATTGGGTTTACTAATAGTAATTGGGTAGGTGACAACACAGATTGAAAGTCAACATTAGGATATGTGTTCATTCTTGCTGAAGGACCAATCATATGGTAAAGCAATAAACACAGTGCCATTGCACTCTCATCTACAGAAGCAGAGTACAGAGGAGTTGTAAATGAAGCAACTCAATGTTTATGGTTGCAGGGGTTACTTGGTGAGTGTGGATTCGAATCAGAGTTCTAAACTATTATCTATTGTGATAATAAGATCACCATTCGATTCTTTAATGATCTAGTTCAGAGACAGAGAACCAAACACATTGAGATCCATACACACTACATCAGACAGCTTGTGCATGATGGCACCATTCACCTACTCTTTTGTGCATCTTCAGAACAAGTAGCTGACATCTTCACCAAAGTTTTTGTGAGAAGACATTCAGAAATATCAAATCAATGTTGGGGATTGTTGATCATGCTATGAAGCATGATTGATGACAAGATTTTCAAATTTCATTTTACTGTCCATGTTTAAGGGGAGATTTTCCCACTGGCTTTTTGCCTCTTTCCTTGGTTAATTGGACATGTAGTATGTAAAGGGTGACTAAGAATTGTTGCTAGGCCCTATAGTTTTCTAATATTTACTCATAAGTTAGGATTAAGGGGGGGTGTTAGAATAATCAACCCATATTTAGCTACCTTAGACATTAATTAATCCATTTTTGTCTTATTTGCCTAGTTTCCAATATTCCACTCTATGCAAGTTGCCCTCCACATGCCCTAGAAGTCAAAATTGCTAAAAATAAGTCATGGAGTGCTTGGGAAACCTCCTAGAATCCATATTTATCATATCTTCTTTATTCCAGATCCTCCCTAGCGCATGTTTTCTTTTTCTGCTTTACTGATTTTTATGGCAAAAGGGAAAGTAAGACTAGGTGCAGTTGACTTTTTTTTCCCTCATCATCCTCCATTATTTTCTCCTAATAAAAGCATGTATGATTTGTCTTTCCATCACCTATTAGCTTTCCTACTTGACTTTTCCAATTCGTGAGCTCCTAGGCATATTTGGAAACTGCTTTATGCTCTTATGGGGGATTTGACTAGATTTAGTAAGCCTGCTTTTGAATATTTCGAATGGCATCCTTATGCATTCGAATATCTCATGTAATTATTTATTGCATCAGCCTATGACTTCATATGGTTGGCTATTGTACACTTATTCAATACAGATTAGTGTTATTCTCCAATTTCAGTCTCCTTGGTGTGTAAATTTGCATGTTTGATTAGTAATTTTGTGAGTGCAATTGATCTATCACCTGGGTTCAATTTACACAAAGATAATAATGATGAATCTAAGTGTTTCAAGAACATGGTATCCTTGGAAGCAGTAATGAATAATCACCACATTAGCCTAGATTCGACTTCAGAATCTACCTCTCATGGACATGCACTTTGTGCTTCTGGTTATTCTTATATTGCATCTTCTTCTTCTACCCAAAATGAAAAGCTCATTGATTCTGGAGCATCTTATCATATGGATAAGGATTAAGCCATGTTTTCTACTATGCATGAATGTAACACCAAACAAATATTTGTTGGTGATGATAGATATCTAAGTGTTCTAGGATCTGGAGCAGTTCCAGTAGAAAATGGTCATTTTAGTGATGTACTATGTGTTCCAAGAATTTTGTGCAATTTGTCGTCAGTCTATCAAATCACTCATTCCGATGAAGGTAAAACTATAACATTTACATCTCACCAAGTTGTAATCAACGATTTTAAAGATCCTCAACATGTCCTAGCTACTGGAATTGTTGATGATATTACCAGGTTGTACAAATTTGAGAACTTTGAGTCATCACCTTTTCCTTCAGTTTTTGTTGCTCATAGAGATAACTTGAGAAAACTTTGGCATGAGCGGTTTGGTCACTTAAATTATCGCTCATTGCAACAACTTTGTAAATACAATATGGTGACAGGTCTTCCTATGTTATCTTGTAGGGATGGTGTTTGTTCCAATTGTGTACTTAGAAAACATCATCGGGACAGTTTTTACAAACGTGCCTCTTGGCATGCCTCGATTTCCTTGGAGATTGTGCATAGTGACTTGTGTGGTCCTCTTCCATCTGCTTTCTTTTCTGGTTTCAAATATTTCTGAACTTTCTTTGATGATTACTCCAGATGCACTTGGGTTTATTTATTAAAACTTAAGAGTGAAGTATTTAACATGTTCTTGGCTTACAAGGCCCTTGTTGAAAAACAATCTGATCATCAAATCATTAAGTTAAGATCCGAGAATGGAGGAGAATATGTTAACAAAACGTTCACTACTTTCTGCATTGAATAAGGAATCCAACAAGAACACAATGTTCCATATACACCACAACAAAATGGTGTAGCTGAACGAAAGAACCACACTTTAAAAGAAATGGCTAATTGTATGATCCAATCTAATGGACTAAGTCCTCAATTTTGGGCTGAGGCCATAAATTGTGTATATCACATAGTTAATTGCAGCCCCACTAAATATTTACAAGGTATAACACCAAAAGAAGTGTGGAATACAATTAAACCAAATGTAAGTCACTTCCATGTGTTTGGTAGTGAAGCATAGGCTCACATTTCGGATGATAAACAGAAAGAATTGCAGCCCAAAAGTTAAAAAGTGCATATTTGTTGGATATTCTGAAGATGAACAAGGCTATATACGTCTTCAACCACATTCAAATGATGTAATCATTAGAGGAGATATTAAATTTGATGAAAATCTCTTGTCTTGCGAGCCTAACTCGAGGGTTGTGCTATCTTTGGCCTGCGAGCCTGATTTGATGATTGTGCCTTCTTCTACTTCCAAATTTCTTGACATATTTCCAACTCTAGTTTTTGAAGATGACACTAAGGATAAAAATCCACCTCCACCTACTCATATTCCTCTAATTTCACTAGAACCATTGCTTCCTCGATGGGTCCATTCAACATGTGAAGCAACTGGTGATATTCTCGATGATCCTAGAGATCAACGTCGAACACGTTCTCAGTTTCAGCGAGCCTCTTCTCTTTTGGCTCAATTTTCTGATAATCATGATCCAGAAACCTTTGTAGAAGCTTCAGGAAATCCAGATCGGGATGCAGCTATGGATGATGAATATCGTTCCTTAATGGTGAATGATACTTGGGATGTTGTACCTCTTCCAAAAGGAAGAAAAGTTTTCAGATGTAAAAGGATCTACATAACTAATTATGCATCAAATGGAAGTGTTGAAATACTTAAGGAAAGGTTAGTTTCCAAAGGTGTTTCCTAAGTTGAAGGGATTGACTACAATGAAACCTTTGTTCTTGTCGCAAAAATGAACTCCATCTGCCTTCTTCTTTCCCTTGCAACCTTACATAACTAGGAATTCCATCAAATGAATGTCAAGTATGCATTCTTACTTGGTGATTTACAGGAGAAAATTTACCTCGAGCAACCTCCTGGATATGTTCAGAATAATTCTAGCCTTGTCTTTCACCTTAAGAAATCCTTATATGGCCTTAAGCAAGCTCCTAGAGCTTGGTATGCCAAAATGGATAGCTTTCTCCTTGACACTGGTTTTTCTAGACTCCATTCTGACCGTAATGTTTATACCAAGAAAATAGGAAACCATCTCATCATACTTGTTCTTTATGTGGATGATCTTATCCTTACTAGTAGTGATCCTAAGCTCTTAACCCATGTGAAATCCAGTCTTAAGTAAAATTTTGAAATGTCAGACTTAGGACATTTGCATTATTTTCTTGGTCTCCAAGTCTTGCAAACCAAAGAAGGAATATTTCTTTCCCAGTCTAAGTATGGTTGTGACCTTCTTTGTCGCTTTCACATCGAAGATTGTAAACCATTTCCTTCTCCCTTCCAATATGGAGTCAAACTTCCTACCACTTGTACTTCCCCTGAAGTAGATGCCACCTTGTATTGTCAACTTGTTGGTAGTCTCTTATACTTGAGTCATTCTAGTCCTAACCTTTTCTTTGTCGTTGGTTTTGTTTCCCGTTATATGAAAACACCTCATGAAATTCATCGGAAATCAGCAAAAAGAATACTTCGATATATTCGAAGTACAATTTAGTTTGGGATTCATTACAGTACAGGGGGGACACCTTTGTTGGTTGGTTTCACTGATTCATATTGGGATGACGATCATGATGATAGAAAGTCTACTACTAGTTATGTTTTTAGTCTGGGACCTGGACCTATCACTTGGGCTTGTAAGAAACAACAAGCTCTTTCTCTTTCTTTAATATAAGTAGAATATCAAGCCGCATTTAATTCTAGTTAGGAAGCTTTATGGCTTTGACAGATCCTTTCTGAGTTTGGATTCGAGCAATAGAAACCTACTCCACTTTGGTGTGAAAATCAAAGTTCCATCAAGCTCGCCAAAGATCCATTTCTACATTAATGTAGAAAACACATTGATTTACATATGCACTTAATCATAAATATTGTTCATGATCGTGTTCTTGAAGTTCTATTTTTCCCTACAGATGATCAGGTTGCAGACCTCTTCACCAAGTCTCTTACAGAAGCGAAGTTTTCTAAAATTCGATCTATGTTAGGAGTTCAAGATTTTTTCATTAAGGGGGGATAGGCTCTAATGCCTCCTTCCTTCCCCCTATAGTGTCAATTTTTTAAATCCTTCAATCCTATCCCAAGTTGTTCTAAAGTGGGGATGTTAGGATATTTAGACACTTAGGAGTTAGTTAATATCAACTTGTGTAATATATCCATTAGTTAAAGTGTGTTTTTTTAGTATGCATTAGTATCCATTTGTAAATATTTAATCTGATGGTCACGATATGTTCTATCCATAGAGTGATCCAAGGGTTCAAATTCTCTTAGATCATACCTACCCTTGATCTGTGGCTTAACACCTGATTGGTCCATGATCTCTATTTAAAGAGCATGCATGTTCCTTGGGTAGTTGATCAATTATGAGAAGTGCATTTGTAAATTTATTTCTTTTTCATAATAAATTGCTCCGAGTATCTATTTGGATGGAGCCGTGGATTGTTTCCCTCTCAAGGGTTTTAACCACGTCAAAACATCGATGTGTTGATTTGTTTTCAGTTTGTGTAAGTGGCTGCTCTAGGTGTTTGGTCTTTTGGGAGTACCCTGTGTACTCAAACAGGAGATGGCTTACAATCTTCCATGTGAAAGCAACGAAGAAGGTCACAATCATACTTAGACTGAGAAAGAAATATTCCTTCTTTGGTTTGTAATACTTGGAGACAAAGAAAATAATGCAAAGGTCATAAGTCCAAGATTTCAAAATATTTCTTAAGACTTTATTTCACACAGGTTAAAATATTAGGGTCACTATTAGTAAGAATAAGATGATCAACATATAGAACAAGGATGATGAGATGGTTTCCTACTTTCTTAGTATAGACATTTGGGTCAGTATGGTATCTAGAAAAACCATGTCAAGTAGAAAGCTATCCATTTTGGAATACCAAGATCGAGGAGTTTGCTTAAGGCCATATAAAAATTTATTAAGGAGAGAGACACGACTATATTTATTATGAACATATCCAGGAGGTTGTTCCATGTAAATTTCCTCTTGCAAATCACCATGTAATACTGCATACTTAAAATCCATTTGATGGTCCTCCCATTTATGTAAGGCTGCAAGGGAAATAACAAGGCGAATGGAGTTCGTTTTTGCGACATGAGAAAAGGTTTCATTGTAGTTAATCCCTTCCACTTGTGAAAAATATTTGGAAACTAACATTTCCTTGATACTTTCAACACTTCCATATGATGCATACTTATTTTTATAGACCCATTTATATCTAACAAATTTTCTTTCTTTTGGAAGAACTACAATATCCCAAGTATCGTTTGCCATTAAAGAATGATATTCTTCATCCATAGTTGCATTCCAATCTAGATTCCTTGAAGCTTCTGTAAAAGTATCTGGATCATGATTCTCTTAAACTTGAGAGAAAATATAAGAGCCTCACTAGAACTGGGAACATGTTCGACATTGATATCTAGGATCACCGACAAGATCACCAACTACTTTACTTGTTGAATGGACCCATCGAGGAAACAATTGTGTTGGTGTAACTGGAGGAAAATGAGTAGGAAGAGGTGGATTTTCATCCTCACAATCATCATAAAAAACTGGAGTTGGAAATATTTCAAGGAAGTTGGAAGTAGAAGAAGGCACAAGCATCAAATTAAGCTCGCAGGCCAAAGATGGGACAAACACCGAGTTACGCTCGCAGGCTAAAATATTTTCATCAATTTTTACATCTCTTATAATAACTATATCATGAGAATCTGGTTGAAGAAGTCTATAACCTTTTACTTATTCAGAGTATCCAACAAATATGCACTTTTCACCTTTAGTCTGCAATGATTTCAATTTTTCATCCAGAATGTGAGCCCATGCTTCGCTACCAAACAAATGGAAGTGACTTACATCTTGTTTAATTTTACTACATGCTTCTTTCAGTGTAATACCTTGTAAATATTTAGTGGGGGTCAAATTAACTATGCAATTTTCACAATTTATGGCTTCATCCCAAAATTGAAGGCTTAGTCCTTTAGCTTGGAGCATACAATTAACCATTTTGTTAAACTGCGGTTCTTTTGTTTATCTACACCATTTTGCTGTGGTATATATGGAACAATGTGTTGTTTTTGGATTCCTTGTTCATTTCAGCAAGTAGTTAAATTTTTGTTAACATATTCTCCTCCATTATAAGATCTTAAATTAAGATTTGATGACTAGATTGTTTTTCAACAAGGGCCTTGTAGGCCAAGAACATGTTAAATACTTTTCTCTTAAGTTTTAGGAAATAAACCCAAGTGCATATGGAGTAATCATCAATGAACATTAAGAAATATGTGAAACCAAAAAAAGGAAGTAGATGGAAGTGGACCACACAAGTCACTATGCACAAGTTCCAAGGGAACTGAGGCATGCCAAGAGGCATGTTTGTCAAAACTATCTCGATGATTTTTTTCGAGTACACATCTAGAACAAACACCATCCCTACAAGATACCATCGAAAGAACTCTCACAATGTTGTCTTTACATATTTGTTGCAATGAGCGATAATTTAAGTGTCCAAATCGCTCATGCCAAAGTTTGCTCAAGTTATCACTACGAGCAACAAAAACTGAAGGAAAAAGTGATGACCGAAAGTTGTTAAATTTGCACAACCTTGTAATATCATCAACAATTCTGGTGGCTAGAACATGCTTAGGATATTTAAAATCCATGATTACAACTTGGTGAGATGTAAATGCTACAGTTTTACCTTCACTAGAATGAGTGATTCGATAGACTGAAAAAAAATTGCAGGAAATTTTTGGAACACATAGTACATCACTAAAATGACCATTATCAACTAGAATTGTTTCAGATCCTACAACACTTAGAGATCTATCATCACCAATAAGTATTTTTTTGGTGTTACATTCATGCATAGTAGAAAAATATGGCTTGATATTTAGCCATATGATAAGATGCTCCAGAATCAATAAGCCACTCATTTGAAGTAGAAGAAGAAGATACAGTATAAGAAAAATTAGAAGTGCAAAGTGCATGTCCATGAGAGGTAGATTCTAAATACGAATCAAGGTTGATGTGGTGCTTCTCCATTGCTGCTTCTAAGGCTACCATATTCTTGAAACATTTAGATTCATCATTACTATCTTTCTCACAATAGTTGCAATGATGTTTAGTCTTCTTTCCGTTTGGTTTGGATCATTTTTCCTTTTTGAAAGAATGCACTGACTGAGAGGGTTTGGGACCCTTGTTTGGCTTATTATTGTGAAAATTTTGTTTCTTGGAAGGCTTGGACTTTTCTTTTTGTTTTTCCAATAAGGATTTCCTAGATGTATCTGCATGGCTGATCATTCCAAGATGTATGAGCTTATCTTGATCTCTAATTAAGGAATCACAAAAGGATTCAAGACTAGGCTCTATATATCTAGTTGGATCCAATGATTCTTTCATGGAGTAGAAAGTATATAAAAAAACATAATATGCAAGTCCAAGTTTGGAAAGAATATGATAAATGTATTGGTTTTCTTTCCTTTTAATTTTACATTATGCACATAAGAGTCTAAGAGTTTTGTACTTAGATAAGTAATATTGAATGCAGGAAAAATCATTTGGATTTAAAGAAATCAACTCATTTTCGAGTTGATGATCTCAAATTTCATTGTGTTTACCAAACACAGCTTCCAACTTTTCCCAAGATTTATCTGGTTCATCAATTCTAGATAGGTGGAATCACAAATCAATAGAGGTTGAAATCTCAATCAATCCATGAGCTTGATCACATTTATTTTTCCCATTTGATTTTCTTATCATCATCAGTGGCTTCTTTTTCTTTCTGTGAGGTAATCTGTAAAGTCCCCTACTTCATAGGACATCTTCCATATACAATTTCCAAGAGAAATAGTTGGAAATGGTAAGTAGAATATCAGAAGGAGCGGCCATACTATAAAATAAAGGCTGTAAAAATGGAAACCAATGGTCTGGATGCAAAGAGCATGGAAAAAATAGGCTGTTTATAAAAATGGCATTGAAAACTGACTCTAAATGAGGAAGTTATGCTTGATAATAAAAAAACTTGAAGATGACCCCAAGGGTAACGTGGTAGATAGAGGATTGACCAACTTATTAAAAAAAAGGACCCCCCCTCTTCCCAAGATTAACCTTTTAAACCCACTTTACAAGAAAGTTGTTTTATGTGAAACAATTTTGTAAAATAAGTGAAATTCACTTTTACAAGGATGTTACATCAAATATTGCAGCAAAAACTAAAAGAGTTTAGGTTACTCGCTTTTATAATTTAAGTGAGATGCACTTTTACAATAAAGTAACTTAAAAATAGAAATTGTATGCACTTTTAGAAAAGTAACTAACAATGCTTGATCTCAAGACCTTTTAATTAAAAATGCGACTTTTAACCAAGTGAGCCAATATTAAAAGGTATGTAAAATATCGAAAGGAGGAAGGTTTTTTTTTTACTTTTCTACCTCAAAGTTCATGCTTGTTTTCCCGCAAATCACTTCACATAAACCGAAACAAAAAAAGAACAAAAAAAAATTTCCACACTTTTGGGATTATTCCATGTTAGCTTTCCTGGAATGTTTGCATTTTCTCACTATTTCCGATTTACGTGATCGTATAGGGTGCACGACAAAGAACATACACAATAGAGAAAAACCCTTTTCTTTTTGTTTCGTATTTGTCACGATTGTGAAAGGTGCATGGAAAAGAGCATACACAAATAGGGAAAGAAGCAAACTGAAACTAAAACAAAAGATAGATCTAATAAAATATGAGAAATTATTTAAAACCTTAAATTATGAAAAACATCACTGTAACATTATACCTTCAGATCTTATGAAATGGTCGTATTTAAGGCAAACATAAACAATTTTTGATCAAATGAAAACTATTTCCCAATGGAAATGATGATCTAGATGCAATGGAACACCTCCCTTAGCTTAGAAATGAACAAAAAATTCATAACCAGAAACCCTTTCAAAGCTTCCGCAACACTAGTTTAAGATCTAGATCATTAAGAGAAGCGACTCTTCATAAATGCTCTGATACCATGTTTGGGTACGCAATGTACTTCCAAAAGACCGAACACCTAGAGAAGCCACTCACACAAATAGATCACAGATCACCACACCAATGTTTTCATGTGCGTTAAGCCGTCGAAAGAGAAACTCTTCACGATCCCAGCCAAATAGCTAATTGAGGCATTTTAGTATGAAAAATAAATAAAGTTACGAATGAGCTTCTCATAATCCATCAACTAGCAAATGACCCTCCATGCTCTTTAAATAGATAGCATGGGCCAATTGTGTGTTAAGCCACTGATCAAAAGTAGTTATGATCTAAGAGAAGATGGATTGTTGGATCACTCTATGTCTAGAACATATCGTGACTGTCGGACTAGATATTTACAAATGCATACTAACGCATACTTAAGAAACACACTTTTCCTAACCTATATATTATAACAAATTGATCTTAACTAAATCCTAAGTGTCTAAATATCCTAACATATCATGACCCCATATTAACGTGATGTATTGAACAATACTATCTTGGAACCATATCAAAGGGTTTGCAATAGTATTTTTTACCATCTTCTTCCTAAATTACTATTTTTACAGTAATTATATTTATGCAAGTGTGTTGGTTTGTTTTTAAACATGCCTTAACTTTGAGTACCTTGATATGATTTTCTTTCTATACCTAACGACACAATTTCAAAGATATGGTGATAATATTCATTAATATCTCTATAATTAATAGTCCTAGCATACAATGAGGATGGTGATGAAAATGATGATAATGAGGATGATAACGATGATGATCAGAATTATTTGCAAATCATGATTATGATGACGATAATGATGATAGATATCCATCACCAATACCCTACTATGATTTTTTAAGAAAGATAAATGTTATTTTCAAGTATCCAAAAGGTTATAATGTTACTTAGGTGCACAATGAATTGTGTGTTTGTGACGAATTATTTTACTAAAAAAATTATCAAGGGAAAGGAGAGACCATTTATTTATCTAAAGAATTTTTTGAGGGAACAAGACATATGTCTTCATGTATGAGGGTATGTTTTAATTTAACAATGAATTTGAGGAATATTGTCCCTATATATCATCCCAATATGAATTTAATCTATATAATTAGCAAACCCATATTATGCTCATAAGGACATCTTAAGTTCAACTAGACCTTAGGTCACACTTAGAATTCCTTTTATTTCAATGCATTTTGAATGCTCTCTTCTATCTAACTTTAAAAACTCCAACATAGGGATATGTTCACTCAATATATGTTCCAGTGATTGTGTAATGGTTATAGAAAATTTCAAGTGTATCTACACATATATCTATTTTATATGCAAATATTGAATCTAATGACATAATTAAGAGAAGTTTTCACTAAGTTACAAAGTATGGTCTCCTTAAAATACTAAGGGTGCTAGGGGTTGATAACAAAATGGTTCCTTAAAATTTTTAATATATCAAAGGTTAACATGGGTATATGTTAACTAGAAAGAACTATTCTCCTAATGATCTCAACTCCACAATATATTATTACAAAATTATTCTTTATTATATCCAATTATATATTTTTGTTAACATTCCATAAAGGATAAAGCAACACTTTAGTCATTTATTCACTTACTTATTTTTATTATACTTTTAGAAGGTTTTGATGCGTATATTTTTAGAATTAATATGCTTCATAAGGATCCTTTAAATATAAACAAATAAAGTTCATTGGAGTAAGTGTTGACCACTAAACTTTGAGTTTGAATTGGCATTGCGAACAACTATGGATTGGATTTGTAAGTGATTAACTCTTTCTTGCCGCTAGTCTTTGAAATTCACTTGGCATTGCAAATAATTATGGATTGGATTTCTAAGCGATTAAATATTTCCCTAAATAATATATATATATAAATTGATTAATGAACTCCATAGTGTTATATTCATGCATTCATCAATATCCACAATGAATTCTCACTCTCACTTAGGCTTTGACTCTATACTGTATGTATTTAGGAATACTATAGGGATTGGATCATACACTCAAACCTATGCATATTTCTCTTATATGGTATCACATGCCATACTTTTGATTGTTTACTTAGCGTCACGTCCATTTCCAGTGTAGTTTTAAGCTTGGAATATGGTATGTCAACTTACAAAATTAATATTTTAGGCATTCTATTAGCGAAAAGGGGATGATGCATTGACTCCGTGTTCAATGGAAAATTCTAGGAGATAATGAATTGAATTTATTGTCTATCAGAGTTCCATTTCTTTATAGGGTCTCCACTAATTTTAAATACTTGGACTCTTGTCATTTGGATTGGGGAATACTCAGCATAATCACCACTCAACTTCTTGTATCCTTCACTCAAACCCATTTATTGTTTTTTAGGATTCACTCATAGGTAAGTTATCAAGGCTTAGAATAGGGAAAGACATTATTTCCTAATTTCCTTTAAGAATATCTCCAAGGTCTTGATATTATTTCATATTTTATCTTTGCAAGGGGTATCCATGCATGTTGAACCATATTTTCGTTCATGAGACAACAATAACATTTTTTCCATCGTCGTTGTCATCATTCTCAATGTCCAAATCATCATAATTGTCGTCGTTGTCGTAATTATTAATATATAATATATTATATTTATATAATATATATTTCTATATATTGTATTATATAATATATACATATTATTTTCTTCTTTTGAATGGAACATATCATGAGAAACCATCAAGAACTTCCCCTCATTTCAAGGATGGTATCTAAGGTAAATAGTTCGATTGCAATGATTAGGAAACCTAAACCGACGGGGACATCAAGTGAGGCCCTTTAAATTCCTAGCCACCAAGGGATTTGAACCTACGACCTTCAAATTTATTTCCATGGAATTCAAATACTTGAGCTAACCAACCGTGATATANATATATTAGACACACACACACACACACACACACACACACACACACACACACACATAATAAAAAAATAAAAAAATAAACAAATTATAAAAAAGTAACAAAGACATAAATCCAAATAAAAATAACACTGAAATTCATTAGTTGTGACAAGGGATCCCACCCAGATACAAATCGAAAAGGAATCATGTGCCCTAATATATCATGTTCCTAGATCAAAAGGGGAATCATGTGACCTAATCTATTCTATTCCCTGATCGATAAGGGAGTCAACCTAGAGACAAATCAACAAGGAAACTCATGCCCAAATTGACAAGGGATATCATTGAGAGACAAATCGACAGGGGAGTGCGTGCCCTAATCTATAGGAAATCTTATGGCCATATCAAGATAGAGAAATAGATTGATGAGGAATATCATGCCCAAATCAATCATATTCCCAGATCGATAGAAGATACCATTCTAAAATCCAGATGGTGACAAAGATGGCGCCTAAACATGTATTTTTTACTATACCCCTAGAATTCTAGTGCTTACACTTCTTAGTTGGTTTTTGGTAAGCTATAACATTGGATATACATCGATCATTTAATTCCTTCTCCATAATAGCAATGTAATTTTTCAAATAAGATGAGGGAATCATATATAAATTCATCTCTCCTCAAAAAGTTGTTATAGTATTTCAACCAACTTTGGAGCCTCATTTTTTGTGATGTTGATATCAAAAAACCTCCTCTAAACCCATTGGGTTTATCTTACGAGTTGTAAACATGTGCAGAGAAGCAAAGCATACATATTGTTTTAAGAAAAATAGATATTACACCACATCATTCACACATAATACATAGAGATTTACCCTCGGAACCCTTAACCAAGGAAACCAACAAAACTTAGAGCCACACCTCTTACTTCCCCATTATGATTATTAATCACTCACAATACAATTTATAGGTATTCCATAGAATCCAAAACTCTAATCCCTTAAATAGGATTAGAAATTGATATGGAGGATTATTCCTCTGAAAGATCCAATATGGTACATGGTTCATAGAAACGGCGTTTGAAGAAATCGGACGGCAAAACAAAATACACGGATCGGAAGTCAGAAGCTTTTCTCCTTCCGCAGATCGGAGGTCGGAAGCATTTCCCTTCCGCAACGGCGGAAGCCTCCAAGCTTTTCTCCTTCCGCAGATCGGAGGTCGGAAGCATTTCCCTTCCGTAACGGCGGAAGCTTCCAAGCTTTTCCCCTTTCACAACAGCGGGGCTCGGAAGTCTTTCCTCTTCCGCAATGGCGGAAGCCTAACAGACGTTCAGGAGGATCGGAAGTTGGAATGCTTCCGCAGCCGCAACGGTGAAAGCCCAAAAACTTAAAATATTGGTGAAATCGCTCGACGGGATCGGACGAAGAAGTGGTGCGCCATCCGCAACGCCGGAAGCCAAAGTAGCTAAGACTTCCGACTTGAAAACCAGCCGATAGTTGATTGAAATAGAATTCTTTGGAACCGTTGCTTATCCTCTTCCGCAACAGCGGATGAGTAGATGACTTCAACCTTCCGACTTAAACCCTGCAAGCGGTCGCGCGGGGACGTTTCAGAAACGGTTTTTGTAGGATCTTGATGCCATATGATGCCACGTTGATAGGGAGATGAATAGTCGAGGGTAGTTGGCAGAAGGAGATGAACAGTCGAGGGCAGTTGGCAGAAGGAGGTGAACAGTCACATTCTTGAGCTTTTTTCCATTGTAACAGAAAAGAAGAGTATAAAGGAGAGTTCGTGAAGAAGCACAGGGAATCGAGTGTTTTCGGAGTTATAGAAGCTGGGCAGGTTTGCTGAAAAAAGGATCCACATGCTTTTGGAGTCGACCATCCCTTGTTGTTACTTGGCTTCTTTGACTGTTGAAGTCCAGTTTGTAACTTTCATAGAGGAGGTCTTAAAGACTTTACTATTGATACCTAGTTTCTGTGATTGTCAAGAGTCGATCTGTCTTCTCTGTTCTATTTGGCTTCTCTTTGCTTCAAAAGCCAATTTGTATTATTCCAGAGAAGAGGTCTTGGAGACTTTTTCCCATACTGCTGAACTGATTTGCAGAGTCCAGAGCCATTTGTACCATTTTTAAAAGAATTAATTGGGTCGGTTCCCATTGGAGAGGGACCCAGAGACGTAGCCCAGTGGAGGGGGTGAACTCCGTTATCAATTTTTGTCTGTGATTTTGGATTTTGTGTTTTTTGCTTGGCATTTGTTATCAGTCTTGTTTTCATTCCTGTTCTGAGCATTTAATTTCTGCAAATACTGTCCAATAATTAATATGTTGAATGCATTCTTTTACAACAAACTTTTGATGCACTAAAGTTGAGGTCCTACGGATCATATTTGGTATCAGAGCTGGTTGACTGTTGTGCAAGTTTGTGAATGCTTACTAGGTCCAAGTTAAAGGTTGGTGAAGGAGAATTAGTTGAAGGAGATCCTGAGATTGGCTCCAGGAGGACATTCTCAAGAACCACGTCTTCTCCACAAGGGGAAGAAGAAGGACATACCGAACGGGAAAAACCTGTTATGTCTGAAACTGAGTTTCTGGAGGCTTTTATGAGCATGAAATCCATGATGGAACTTCTACTTGAAGAGCGAGCAGAAAGGAAGAATAAAGAAGAAGGATCTTCATCCAGAGATGCAGAAGTGAAGCCGGAAGAAAAGGGTAAAGGAGTAGGAGGTGATGGTGATCCTCCTGATACTAAACATACTTTTTCTTCTTCTCATACTTCTCATAATGCAAGTCCTAATATGACTTATTTCAAATTGGATGTAAAGTTTGAATTACCTATTTATAATGGAGATGTAGATGCTGAAAAATTAGACAATTGGATCAAGCAGCTTGAAGTATATTGCAGGGTCCAGGGCATTAATGATGACCCTTCCAGGATTCAATTGGCCACTTTGAGAATGAGTGGAATGGCTCTTACTTGGTGGGAGAGCAAGATTTAGCAAGATCTCCGAAAGAATGGTAAAATTATTTCAGTTTGGAATGAATTCATTGAAGTATTGAGGAAGCAATTTTATCCTTTAGGTCACATGCAGCAATTAACGATGAATTGGCAAATGTTTAGACAAGCTAAAGGACAAATCATTCAAGGCGATACTCATGAATTTTGAAAGAGGGCTATTGCATTGAATGTTTCATTAGATACACAGGAAACGCTTCTTAAGTACATTGGTGGTATGCATTCTTATTTGAAGCATACTTTGTTGATGTTTAATCCCAGTAATTTAGACAATGTATGTGTTCATGCTACCCATTTAGAAGCCAGGGGTAAGCATGCTAATGATACTTTTGTGAAGAAGTCATTTAAATTTGACAGGAAATCAAAAGGTAAAGATAAGGGGAAAAAGAAGATGGCTACTGTTAAGAAAGAGGGTGAAAAGCCTACATGTTTCGCATTGTCAGAAGGGACATGATGTCTCCAAGTGTTGGAAACTTCATCCAGAGTTAATGCCAAAGAAGTATGGAGGAAACAAAGACAAAGGAAAAGCAAAAGCTACTGCAGCAGTTGTTCAAGACTTGGGATCCGACTCAGGTGATGAAACGAAGGTTACAGCTGTCAGAATCCAAGGTAAGGATAAAAGTATCTCACTTCCCATTGATGCACAATCCAGTTCTAGTGCAACTACAAGTCTGCCATCTACTTCTAAGCAAAATGATAAAGATAGAAGTGCACTGTTTCATGTTTGTGTCATTGCAAATCACACAAAGATTGATACATTGTTTGATAGTGGTTCACAAGTAAATCTGATATCAGAAGAAGTGGTTAAGAAATTGAATTTAGTTATTGTGCCTCATGAAAAGCCCTATCCTCTAGGTTGGGTTACTAATGATACACGATTGCAAGTTTCAAGGAAATGTATATTAAAATTTGCAATTACTGAAAATTTTAGGGATGAGGTAGAATTGGATGTAGTACCACTTGACATTTGTGGAATTGTACTTGGGAGTCCATATTTGTATGACCAGAAAGCAGTATTTTATAGAGAGCAGAATAAGTATCATCTTTTTAAAGAAGGTATGGAATATATTGTATGAGCACATAAGATAAAAACCAATCTAGCAATAGTCTCTGAAGGACAAATGAAGAGGTTGGTAAATTCTAGTAAGAACTTTGTGTTAATGATGGTTAAGATGAAAAATGATGAAGTCTCTAAATATTTTGAAGAATGTGACCCGAAGCATAAATCTGAACTGATTGACATCATTTCTAAGTATGATGATTTGTTTCAAGATCCGAAGGGGTTACCACTGAAGAGAGAGATTCAGCATGAGATACATTTCCAGCAGGATGTGCCACTCCCGAACATAGCCATGTACTGGATGTATGTAATGCAGAACGAGGAGATCAAGAAGTAGGTTCAGGAGCTGATTGAGAAGGGGGTCATCTGGCCCAGCACTTCTCCCTGTGGTTCTCCTATAGTCTTGGTTCCAAAGAAGGATGGGTCGTGGAGGATGTGTATCGACTACAGGGCCCTTAATAAAATCACCATTAAAAACAGGTATCCTCTTCCTCGTATTGATGATTTGCTTGATCAATTGAAACATGCAACTTACTTTACAAAATTGGATCTGCGTAGTGGGTATCATCAAATCCGTGTTGCTGAGCATGATGCTTGGAAAACAGCTTTTAAGACGAAATAGGGTTTGTATGAATGGCTTGTGATTCCTTTTGGGCTCTGTAATGCACCTGCTACTTTTATGCGGGTCATGAATGATGTATTTCGTTCATTCATTGATGATTTTGTAATTGTGTATCTAGATGATATCCTTGTGTTTAGCAACACTTCGGAAGAGCATGTGGTACATGTGAAAATTTTTTAGATGTACTGAGAAAGGAAAAGCTTTATGTAAAAATGTCTAAATGTGAATTTGCTAAAACTTCTTTAGTATATCTAGGCCATATCATTGGTGGAGGCCACCTGCGAGTGGACCCAGCCAAGGTTGTTGTCATTGTAAACTGGCCACAGCCTAACACTATTATTGAAATCAGAAGTTTTTTGGGTGCGGTTCGGTATTGGAGGAAATTAATTTCTGGGTTTTCTTCCATTGTTGCTCCTTTACATGCGTTGACAAGCATTAAAGAAATTTTCTAGTGGGGAGGAAAGCATCAAAGAGCCTTTGACACTTTGAAGGAAAGAATTAGCACCACGCTAGTTCTGACATTGCCATATTTGCAGCAGCCATTTGAGATCGAAACCGATGCCAGCGGGTTTGCCATGGGAGCAGTTTTGATGCAAGGAAGGAATCCAGTCTGTTACCATTCAAAAACATTCTCTACTGCGGTAAGTAACTATCCGACCTATGACAAAGAATTGTATGCTTTAGTACAGAGTGTGAAGAAGTGGAAGCATTATATCATGGGAAAAGAGACAGTCATACATACTGATCATTAGCCACTTCAATATTTACAATCTCATACTAAAATACAACAAAGTAGGCATTTGAGATGGATGGGGTTCTTACAACAGTTTCATCTCGTAATTAAGTACAAAAAGGGAATTCATAATAAAGTAGCAGACATGTTATCAAGGCCACCTACAAATGCTTCAATCATTCTTTAGAACAGTTCATTAACACATGAAAGTTATATTGAACAATATGTAGAAGATAAAGATTTTAGGGAAGTATATGCATCACTAATACATGGTAAACAAGAAGAGAACTATTTTGTGCATGAACAGCTCTTGTATCATCTCGGTAAACTCTGTATTCCAGAGAAAGAAAGAGTGCATGTGATCCGAGAGGCACATAGTTCATTGATTGCAGGACATTTTGGTGTAAGTAAAATGTTGTCTGTATTGCAGAATCATTGTTATTGGCCTCAAATGCAAGAAACTGTAGCTAAATATATAAGAGGTTGTGTTATGTGTGCAACAAGTAAGCCTAGAAATAGGAAAATGGGTTTGTACACTCCTCTTCCAGTTTCTTCTTGTCCTTGGGAAATCATTTCTATGGACTTTGTAGGAGGACTACCTATGTCTAGAAAAGGGCATGATTACCTATATGTTGTTGTGGATAGGTTCAGCAAAATGTGTATCTTAATGCCATGTAACAAGCAGATCACTGCTGAACAAACAACTCTTTTATTCTTTCAAAATGTTTGGGTACATTTTGGGCTACCCACGTCTATTGTATCTGATCGGGATTCCCGGTTCTTGGGAAAATTATGGTCAACTTTATGGGAGCTTATGAACACTAAACTAAAGAAAAGTACAACTTTTCATCCACAGACCGATGGGAAAACAGAGGTAGTGAACATAACAGTGGTTCAGTTGCTCAAAGGATATTGTAGTAAACATCCTAAACTTTAGGATGAGCAGTTGCAGTATATACAGCATGCTTACAATCATGCAGTTCATTCTTCCACGAAAAGATCTCCTTTTGAAACTTGTTTTGGTTATCTGCCAAAAAGACTGATGGACTTCTCTTTTGGAAAAGATGCAGTGGATGGACATCATGATGTAGATAAAGCTTTAAAGTTCATTCAGAGAATCCAAGCAGTGCAGCAGGCAGTTCAAGAACAGTTGGAGAAGAGCCAGGCCAAGTACAAGGCCAGGCATGATAAGCATTGAATTGATCATCAATTTCAGGTTGGTGACCGAGTTTGGTTACACATCACCAAAGAAAGGATGAAAGGTGAAGGTAAAAAGCTTAAACCTATTAGGTATGGTCCTTTTTAGATCTTGGAAAAGATCGGTACTAATGATTTTCGCTTGAATTTACCTCCATACATGCAAATTTATTCAGTTGTCAATGTTGAGAATCTTAAATTATATGAGCCTCCTATGATCATGGATGAGGAAATTAACATACATATTCCTTCAGTTGATGATTTGGCACCTGAATATATGAGAGAGTTGCAGGATGAAGTTATTCTTGATAGAAATGTAAGAACTTCACGAAGGGGGAATGCTGAGTACCTTCGAGTGGGGCTAAAAGCAATGCATCCTAACAAAGCAAGATGGATGGAGATTGGTAAAGTGAGGGAACTTTACCCTCACTTACTTACAGAATAATTTAGGCTTTTGGTGGTCCAAAAGCTCACCAATGGGGAGGATTGATCCGGTGGATTATTCCTTTGAAAGATCCAATATGGTACATGGTTGATAGAAATGGCGTTTGAAGAAATCAGATGGCAAAACAAAATACATGAATCGAAAGTCAAAAGCTTTTCTCCTTCCACAGATCGGAGGTCGGAAGCATTTCCCTTCCGCAACGGCAGAAGCTTCCAAGATTTTCTCCTTCCACAGATCAGAGGTTGGAAGCATTTCCCTTCCGCAACGGTGGAAGCTTCCAAGTTTTTCCCCTTCCGCAACAGTGGGGCTCGAAATCCTTTCCTCTTCCACAACGGCGGAAGCCTAACAGACGTTCAGGTGGATCGGAAGTCGGAACGCTTCCACAGCCGCAACGGCGGAAGCTCAAAAACTTAAAAGATCGGTGAAATCGCTCGACGGTATCGGAAGAAGAAGTGGTCTGCCATCCGCAATGGCGGAATCCAAAGTAACTAAGACTTCCGACTTGAAAACCAGCCGATAGCCGATTGAAATAGAATTCGTCAGAACTGTTGCTTATCCTCTTTCGCAACGGCGGACGAGCATATGACTTCAACCTTCTGACTTAAACCCTGCAAGTGGTCGCGCGGGGACGTTTCAGAAACAGTTTTTGTAGGATCTTGATGCCATATGATGCCGCGTTGATAGAGAGATGAACAGTCGAGGGTAGTTGGCAGAAGGAGATGAACAGTCGAGGGCAGTTGGTAGAAGGAGGTGAACAGTCATGTTCTTGAGCATTTTGCCATTGTAATGGCAAAGAAGAGTATAAAGGAGAGTTCGTGAAGAAGCACAGGGAATCGGGTGTTTTCGGAGTTATAGAAGCTGGGCAAGTTTGCTGAAAAAAGGATCCACATGATTTTGGAGTCGACCATCCCTAGTTGTTACTTGGCTTCTTTGACTGTTGAAGTCCAGTTTGTAACTTTCATAGAGGAGGTCTTAAAGACTTTGTTGTTGATACCTATTTTATGTGATTGTCAAGAGTCGATTTGTCTTCTCTGTTCTATTTGGCTTCTCTTTGCTTCGAAAGCCAATTTGTATTATTCCAGAGAAGAGGTCTTGGAGACTTTTGCCCATACTGCTGAACTGATTTGTAGAGTCCAGAACCATCTGTACCATTTTTAAAAGAATTAATTGGATCGGTTCCCATTGGAGAGGGACCCGGAGACGTAGCCCAGTGGAGGGGGTGAACTCTGTTATCAATTTATGTCTGTGATTTTGGGTTTTGTGTTTTCTGCTTGGCATTTGTTATCAGTCTTATTTTCATTCCTGTTCTGAGCATTTAATTTATGCAAATACTGTCCAATAATTAATCTGTTGAATGCATTCTTTTACAACAAACTTTTGATGCACTAAATTTGAGGTCCTACGGATCAGAAATATACCCCAATCCCTTAACTATGATTTGATTACATATTTTTTGAAAAAACCAAAAAATATCCCGAAAATATCCCAAAAAATTAGAACTCACTTCACATATTGGTAACAGGATAACACCCATTCCCGATGTTTCATTTGTGGAGTAAGGGGAGAAACACACCCCACATGCACATGCAATGAATAGAACACATACAAAACATATCAGATACATCTTCTCAATATTGGAGGATATGGGCATATTTATAGTGGTTATCTTTAGCGTTGTTAGCACCTCTTACTAGTTTGTCTTCCCGTTTGAAGGTGTTTATCATGTTGCTAAGATAGTATTTAAAGTATGTATATGTTGTGACAAATCCATCTGTATTATTTTGGTCATTTCCAAGTAGGATTCCACGCTTTCAACTATATATAATGTTATCTTGTCTAAATTATTGGGTATTAACAATTTTCCACACGTTTTTAGAGCATCTTCCAACCTCCTCTTCTATCGCAATTTCTTTAAATTTTACTTTGTTGAAGTATTGGAATATATGGAATTTATGATTGTATTATGATTATTTTCAATGGTACTTTAGGTTGGTATTCTATGTAAAAAGGATCTTTGGGTCTACTAATATATATTACTAGTGACATGGTTCCTTTTCCTTTGGGAAGGTATCCAACTTTAGTGTGATTTATTTTCTATTTGTACCATAGCATGGAGATTGTTTTCCAGTTATAAGGCATATAAAAATAGTTGTTAGTTTCACTATGGTCCTCTTTCATTTGATCAATCTACTTTTCTTAGCCATTGTTTTTCCCTCTTTATGTTCTCACTCTATATCCTCATGTTCCTTATGTAACATTTTATTATGTCAATATTGGTGATCATCTAATATATACAACATTATTTTTCTTGATAGGTTGTGTGTGTTCCTTACACTATGATTTTTTGTCTCTTTCCTTGGGCTTGTATTATTTAAATAATTTAATTTGGAAATCTAGATTTGGCTTGTGATACTTGTCTTCACTCCACAATGTTATTGATTCTTTGACTTTCCACTATGTTATGATAAATAGAAGGATATTTGGGTTTTCTATGGATTTGTGCAAGGTTTCAATAAACCGTAATACAAATCAATTTCAAGTAAAACAAAATAAAAATAAGAATTTACCTACATTATATGAATGGATGTCAATATCTTCTATAGTTTCTTAAATCATTTGAGTATACTCATCTATGAAAGGCAATTTTTGTACATGGGGTCCAATGAGAACAAAAAAAAGTGGGCAGTTGGGGCTGATGAGAACATAAAAAGTTTATATGTTCTTTACCTTTGGTATATTGTCGTATATTGAACTTAGGTATTGTGAATGTTTTGGTTACCTCGGTATCAAATTCTCATCCTACCATGACTCTTCATAAAATAATGGAAAGGAGAAAAAATTTCCAAATATATTGAAGTTCCTTATCATGCTCACATTCATCTTGAAAATATAGTACTAAATCATTCTATAAAGGTATAGGACCCATTGCATTTCTATTATTTGAGAACATTTTTCTATGGAATGTGTTAGCACTATATTTGAATTTTTTGAATTATAGACTTGGAAGGTTTGAAATGCGATCTTATTTGAGAAATTTCATGAGAGAACCTTTTGGGTTATCTAGTTGGCAAGCTTATCCATCATGAGCCATCGGATAGGGAGTGGATCCAGATCTACGGAGATAGGTCATGCTACAGATTGAAGCATGCAGCGGTGGGGTAGGAATAAACTGTGTTGAGCTTCAACGGTCTAGATGCAAGGTGATGTAGATCGACGATAGAAAGACATTCTATCGATTGAAGATGTGAGGTAATGTTAGATTTTTAACTTTAAGCTAGCATTATTAGGATCTTTTAACTGAGAGAATAACAAGCACAACAATCAAACATAAGAGACAATGAACATAGTTTTTTTCCTCAGGGAAACCATAAATGGAGAAAACCATGCAACTTCCTCAGAGATAGAATCAACACCAAATAGAAAAGCCCAAAACAGTAAGATGATCTCCCGACAGTAGTAACCTCTTTCTTCCTATCCCCAGTGTCTTCTTCTTCCTCAGCTATGCAGTGCAACTAAGTGTGAGTGAGTGTGTGTTAAATAGAGAGGTCACCTCTCTATTTATATTGATTCCTGACATGACTAAAACCCTACTAAGGCTGACTTCACTAGGTGAGTCTAATAACCCTAGTGCCCCAGAACTGCGGGGACTTTAACCCTTAGACAATCAGAGGGTTACCAACAATGACTTGACATGACTTGTTTACATTATAGATCCTCCCGATCGGAACATTGGGGCATGACATCATGACTCAATTACATTATAGATACATCTCGGAATAAACATCGGGGTACAAGACATAAGATACATAGGTGAATACATTCCGAAGTTACAAACACATCAAAACTCCCTCTTAACTAGGAAGGTATTCTTTCGACACAATTTTCAGGACTGGTCTTCTTCTCTGTATCGACTAGGTCATCTTGTTATCTTCATATTCAAGTATTCTTAGTCTTCCAGTCTTCTTCTTTGTCTTCTTCGTCTTCAAGTCATCTTCTTCTTCAAGTCTTCTTCATCACAAAATCTGCATCATCATGACTACTAGATTATCACTACTAGATCATCGTCACATCTGGATCATCACTTGATCTGGATTATCATCAAGTCTAGATCATCATCACATATGGATCATCACTTCATCTGGATCATCATCAAGTCTGGATCATCATCACATGCTATCTCAGAATGGTGCTATCTCGATTCTTCTCATCACAGGAAGTTCTATAGAGTCAACCCTATAGGCCTACCCTTCATGTAGGTCTTCATCATCGTTTATATTTGACACTTAAGTCAAAATGTCCCATCCAACTCTTACATCTGACCTCATCTTGTCAAAAAGGCACGCCCAACACTCACATCTGACCTCATCTTATCAGAAAGGCCCAGCACTCACATCTTACCATGTGTAAACACATTTTGCTAGAATGGCTCAGCACTTATATCTGATCATGTGCAAGCACATCGCATCGGAATGGCTCTGCACTTACATCAAATGCCATCTTGTCAGAAAGGAATAGCACTCACATCTGACCATGTGTAAACACATCGTACCAGAATGGCTCAACACTTATATCCGACCTCATCCTATCAGAAAGGCTCTACACTTACATTTGACCATGTGTAAACACATCACATCAAAAGGGCTCTCAGTCATAGACTAAGGATTCCTGGTAACTAACCAGATGCCACCATTCTCCTAGAGAATGGCAGTTTCCCTTACATCTAACCTACTCGTCAGAATGGCTAGCAATCACATCTGACATGGGAGGAACCTAATCCTTTAACCATGACAGAATGGCTCAGCACTTACATATGATCAAGTGGGAACACATCCCTCTATCACATCAGAATGTCTCTCAGTCCTAGACTGAGTTTTCTTGGTAACTGACCAGGCACCTCCATTCCAAGAATGGTAATAGCCCTTATATCTGATCATGTAGGAACTAGTCCTACAATCATATCAGAATGGCTCAGCACTCATATCTGACATGGAAGGAACCTAAATCCTCTCACCATGACAGAATGGCTCATCCCTTACATCTGACCATGGAAGGAACTTAATCCTCTCCCATGTCAGAATGGCTCACTCACTCATCACTTCCCTTTGGAGGGAACCTTGATCTGGAGAACACCAAGCTTCTCCCTAAAGTACTCAAACTTCACCCTAGCCAATGGATTCATCAACACATCAGCTACCTGATCATCCGTCGCAATATACTAGAGCTTCACTGCTCCCCTCTACACCATATCCCTGATATAGTGATACATGATCTTGATATGCTTCAACTTGTCATGGAACACCGAGTTCTCCAAAAAATTCACACAACTCGGGTTGTCACAATATATACAAGTAGCATCCAACTGGAGATCAAATAAATTAGACAATAGCTTCCTTAGCCATACTTCCTCACAACTAGCTAAACAAGTTGTGACATACTCTGCTTTAGTTGTACTCAGTGCCACATAGGATTGCTTCCTGCTAAACCAAGAGATCACACTTGATCCCATACTGAAGCAACACCCTGAAGTGCTCTTCCTATCAATAGCACTGCCTGCCCAATCTGAATCAACATAACCCTCTAGGTTAATCTTTTGATTCGACTCATACTTGAGCCCATAATCAACTGTACCCCTCATGTACCTCAGAATATGCTTTGCAGCAATCAAGTGAACATTTCTCAGATATGTCAAGAACTGGATCAAGGTGTTCACAACAAAGCAAATGTATGGTCTCATGTTCATTAGGTACATCAAGGACCCAATCATCTAACGATACATCATAGTATCAACCAACTATGATGAAGCATCGCTCAATAGCTTTAGGTTCTATGCCATAGGTGTGGCCATAGACTTGCAGTCCATCATCCCAAACCTCTTCAGGATCTCTACTGCATACTTACATTGTCCGAGGGAGATTCCATCTATATTCTACCACACCTCCATGCCTAAAAAATAATGCATCATACCCAATTCCTTCATTTCAAATTCAGTAGCAAGCTTTCTCTTTGTATCAGCAATCAACCCATCCATACCCAATTCCTTCATTTCAAATTCAGTAGCAAGATTTCTCTTTGTATCAGCAATCAACCCATCCACACCTATTACAAACAGATCATCTACATATAGTAGAAGCATCATTGGGTTTCCATCTTTAACGTTGTAGTAAAGGTTGGAATCTTCTTTACTCTTGGTAAAGCCAAAACTAGATAAAAAGCTACCAATTCTACCATACCATTTCCTGGGTGCATGTTTCAAACCGTACAGGGTTTTCTTCAATCTGCACACATGAGACTCCTTGTTATGTGTCTCAAAACAGAGTGGTTGTTCTACATACACTTCCTCTTCCACTACAACATTCAAGAAAGCATTCTTGACATCCATTTGGTGTATCTTCCATTTCATTACTGCAGCCAAGGCAAGTACTCATCTGATGGAAGTGTATCTTGCTATAGGTGCAAAGGTTTCTTCATAATCTATTCCTTCTTTTTAGGAGAAACCATGAATCACAAATCTTGCCTTATATTTTTCAATGCTACCGTCTGCAGCATGCTTGATATTGTAGATCCATTTGGAAGTTACAACTGACTTCCCTTCTCGTATTGGGACAACATCCCAAACATCATTCTTCATGATCGACTGATAGTCTTCGATCATAGCATCCTTCCATTCTTTTCGTTCTGCTACTTCTTCATAATTGGAAGGTTCTTTATCGATGATATGACATAGTAATGCTACATACCTGGAGTAGGATATGGTCCTCTTTATTTCTTTGTGGTTCTCTTCTAGATCCCCATATCTCTCCGCACCTTGGATAATTTCACGTACCCAAGCAATTTTCCTGTTATGAGGATTCTTCTCTAGAGGTGGATCTACAGGTCTTTGTGGTTCTTCAAATTCTCGATCTTCTCCTTGAGTTTCTTTGTTCATGGTTGTATCATGAATTTTGGGTGCTTCTGCTTCTTTAGGTTCTTCAACATGTTTCTTTCTGGATTTGTTGTAAGATGTGTTTTCATCAAATGTCACATCCCTACTGATGTCAATCTTCTTGTATCCTAGGAAATAGATTCTGCAAGCCTTTGAGCTTTCAGAGTATCCCGCAAATATACTCTTCTTTCCTGAAGGATCTATTTTTGTCCTCTTCTCTTTTGGAATGTGTATGTACAAAGGACAGCCAAATATTCTGAGATGGCTGACTTCTGGTTTCTTGCCGGAGAAGACTTCTTTAGGAGTATTGTTCTTGAGAACTCCATGTGGAGCATGGTTCTATACATACACCATTGTTATGGTAGCTTCTACCAAAATATGCATAGGAAGATCTTGATCATGAATCATAGCTCTTACGGCTTCCATGATAGTTCTGTTCTTCCATTCTACAATCCCATTCTATTTTGGATTATAAGGAGTGGACAAATCCCTCTTAATCCCCGAGTCTTTGCATAACTCTTTGAATTCATTTGATGTGAATTCTCCACCATTATCTGATCGAAAGGTCTTAATCTTGTTTTCATTGTGATTCTCGATCAAGGCTTTGAATTCCTTGAATTTGCTGAATACTTCATCTTTGTTCTTCATGAAGTAGATCCATGTCTTCCTAGAAAAGTCATCAGTGAAAGAAACATAGTATACATACCCACTTAGTGAACTTGATGACATTGGACTACATACATCGGAGTGGATGATTTCCAAGATTCCTTTTGCTTTGCTCTCACTACTTGGAAATTTCTTCTTTGTGCTCTTTCCTTTTGCACATCCTTTGCAGACCCCATCATGTTTTGCTTGTATTTATGGAAGACCTTCAACAACTTTTCTTGCAAGAGGTAGTGCTCTGTAATGCACATGTGCAAGCCTTCTATGCCAAAGATCATTTGGCTCTACTGTGTCATGGACCACGGCTTGTTCTGGATGGCCCTTCAATTTGTACAAACCTCCTTCTTGTTCCCCAATCACTATTGCATCATCAATAGTCTTTCTTTTGGCCACATGATGACTTGACCATATATGAATGCAACCCTCATTCCTTTTGCATCTAATGCAGATATGGAGAAAAGGTTCTTCTTGAGTCTTGGTACAAACAATACTTCCTCCATTGTCATAGACTTTCCAGAGTCTAGATTATAGGAGGATTCCCCACTACATTTTATTGGCTACTGGTAGTCATCTTCTAGTTTCACCTTTGAGGTGATTCATGTTCTTAAAGTTTCACAAAGGATTCCTTGAATCTAGTCATGTGCTTGGAAGCACCACTGTAGATGTCAAAACCCCAAATTTTCCGAAAAAATAATTTGTTTTTAAATGCATATAATTTCAATAAATGCAGTCACTAATTGTTTAAATAGTTATATGTTACTGAATTCATTATCTGCATTATCCTTTGATTAAGTTTATATTTGTAGAACAGTTTCTTTTCAGTTTACTGATTGTTTTCGTCTTGCGACCACAAGGTGGAACTGTTATGAAAAACTGGGCTTACTTAGCTTTCGAGCTAACGCAGAACTCTTATAGATTTACAGGTAAGAGGTTCGGGTGGTGCTTATCAAAATTCTAAAGTATTCGATATAAATTCATCGCACATTATTTAATTCAGTAGAAGAATATACATGTTAGTCAGTTTCCAAAGCTTATCGAGGTAAAGTATTAAACTGTTCTTCTTTTCCAGATGTTATGGAAATAGATTTGATGCTATTGGTATTGACGACAGTTGTTTTCCTTCTTGAAGGCTTGTTTTAAAATAATTTCTGAATACTAATCTCTTTGATGTTTATACTAATTGTCAAGTATAAAATGCATTAACTAATTATTTACAAGCATAGCAAGTATGGAAAAATTACAAACTCAATTGATCCAGTTGTTATTTATACAAACTTACTAATTGATGCCGTGTTTGAATTGATTTCTGCACAGTGCAAAATGATAAAGAGTTTATATACCAACTTCCACTTTCATTACTTCGAATTTTAAGGGGTCATAATATTAATGCATACTACAACCATTTAATTGATACTAGTACTGGAGGGTTAAATTTCCTCTGTACTGTAATCGCTTGAAAAATATCATTGAATTATGGTTAGAAATTATATCATTAAAATTTCTAGATTTAATTGTAAGCATTTTGAGTCTTATCATGCTTAAAAGCATATCTTACTAGTTCCATAATAAATCATACAAAGATAAGAGACTAATCCTAGCAAAAAGGATACTTACCATAGACTTATTACATAAATTTATTTCATGCAAAACCATTGTCCTAACCTTGAATAAAGTTAAAGTTGGTTTAGTAATTTAAATTCTATGTTTATAGAATAAAGGGATCATAGGATGGACCTCACCCATGAATATTCTAAGGTTTATTCTAGAATCTGAGTTCTATAATCTTTTACTATAATGCTTCCTTTGTCTCTTTCATAAGCATAACTTATTAAATTAATATATTGGTTTTACCTTTGTTTATGTTATAATTACTTGATGGAATGAATACTTACTTATGATTAAGTTCCCACCAATAAAAATGAACATTATTAGTTTCTTATATAACATAATTACCAGAATTTGTCATTACCACGATATATGTGCTTGATGGTAAACTATTTTCTTAGCATAGAAATGAAGGGATTATGCAAAGTCCACTCCATGATGTAAACAAGGCTAACTTCGACTTATACTTATTAACGCCATACTGTATAAAGTACAAGGGTCGTGTGAACCCCACGACCACGTTGATAGCAAATGCAAAAGGATTTATAGTTTAATTATTAATAATTCTTGCTCCATGCATCGTATGATAGGTTGACCTCAGGCTAGGTTTATAATGGAACCTTAGCTACAGCAACAAATGATTGGTAAGAAGAATTCCTATGAGGGCACGATGCAACTATAGACAAGAACCCAGTGCATGCAAAAATTTGAATGGTGTACGTTGAATTATCTTATCCATGTATCTCATAGTTAAAAAGTCCACAGCAAACCCTAGATCGTCATTCACTCCTTCGCCTTTGGGCTCCTGTCGCTGTGCGGTGATGTTCTCAACTGCTTATCACCTGCGTCTTGCTGCTACTGTCTGTACACTCGTTCCCTCCTCATTAGTTTGTCCCGAATGTTCAGTAATAAGTACTGTCATTCAACTGTTTGCTGCTTAAGTCTAGGCCAAGGGTTCATCCTTCAGGGTTTCATCGCCGTAACCAGCTCCATTCTAAATCTATTAACAACATAAAGTCTTCCTTTGCCATTGGCCTATTACGACGAGTCATGGTATTGAGATTTAAAGTTGCTGGGTAGAGGATTTCACAGTGAGCCGTGTTGGATTGGCTTTGAGAACCATTACGGATCTAGGGTTACACCTTGTTGACCGGTGACTGTGATTCTTTGTTATTTTGGGTCAATGCTGGGTAGTAACATTGTCTTCCTAGCAGCTAAAGAAAATCCTTCTCCTCTTGTGCTGGTGATAGCACCTCTTATGGATGGTGGATACATTTCTGTGCAACCCTGAGGTGAGAACTCCTTTTGTAGTTTCTAAATTTTATTACCAGAAATTAATTATTTAGCAAATTTTATTTTTAAACAAGATACTAACAGCGACAAGTGTGGTGAAATGCAGGTATAAACTTGCCTCTCCTTCTCTGCGAAACTAGAGCAAGGCTGCGACGACTTGTGGGTTTACGGTAAGCCTGGTTTAACCATGGAATTCCATCTTTGTTTGGTCCCTTGGGGATGTTGGTGGGTTGGTCGTCGCGACCTGTAACCCTTGCGGTTTTTTTTCAGTTTACTCTGCTACTTGGGTTATTGTTTTTAATAGGTGAAGAGACCTTCGCGTTATGCAAGGTTCTCTGGCTCCGGCCATGTTTGTAAATGTTAACTTTGTCTCCGATTACTCTATATATATACAAGTAATGGATAGGCTGTAAAGCCTCATTATGTACTTTTTGCTTGAAGCCGAGAGCTCAAATACTGTATTAAACTCTTCAGCTTTGATGACTCTGTTGTTCATTTTAAAGTAGTAGGGTTTATACCCTAACTCGAAAATATATAAAATTTTTACAGCTTCTTTAATTACTTTCAATTTATAAAGTTCTACTGTAAATGGTTTATTTGTTTTTCTTACAGTATGTAGTGTTTGGTTAATCTCAGTAGGTCGAGCATGATATACTTTAAAGATTAATTTCTCTACATTGTTTAAATATCGATTTACTTTACTATTTAAAGAAATTTAAAACTGTTGTTATGTGGTTTATACCCTTCGAAAAAGAATGTTTTTAATGAATTTTTTATGTAACTGCTAGTTTACAATTGAGTACAGAATTTATATTAAAAGTCAGGTTCACAGTAATGAGTTAAGACCATTACTGTAATTAATTAATAATACTATTCCCCTAAAGTATATAATAGTATAATATATTAATATTTATTATAATTAAGTTGTTATCCTACCTATGAGTACTATTGCTCTTATTGTTATTTATACTCAGTTTCGTTTCTATGTGTGTAGAGATAATATTTTGTTCTTTGTTTATTTATACACATAGAATAAAATAGTCGGTTGTTAATGTGTTCTTATAATTGCTGTACTAAAATGTTCTATAGAAATACTCCCTGTATTCTATTTTGTCTTGTTATGTTACAAGTTAATATTTATAAAATAAAAGTAAAAGAATAAAAGTAAAAGAACGAGCTATGTTCTACACTGTTAACATCTTAAAAAGTATAGGTTAGCAGTTGTGGCTTCTGTTTATGGATAGCTAGATGGAACCGAAAAGAATGAATAACATATATTACCTCCATAAGTAAATTCTACTACTAAATAAATTATCTGTAAAAATAAAGCAAGATTCTAGTTATTCTTTCTTCCAATTGTATTTATTATACAAGCAGTAATTAAAAATTAGAAGGAAGTAGATTGTAAAGCTTCTTTATTTAACTTAATCCTACTCTAGTTAACTATAGTACTATCTTCTTGAATTCAAATAAACGATGAGATTGGTGAAAGTAACTACTGTACCAAAAACTGTTTTATCTACTCCTTTATACTACTGTCAGTAAATATTATAACTTCTTTTTCTGTTTCTAAAATAGAAATACTCTATAATTCCATTAACATTCTATTCTGCATTTCCATCATGTTATATTTACTTATAAATTTACCCCTGTGCTGGAGTACGGTCTGGTCACTCCAGATGAGGAAAAACACAGGTGGGGTTTTATTTCTCATCAAAAAGTTTCTGTTACTGAACAAACTAAGAAAAACTTTATTACTAATCCATCTAAATCCTTAATTCATAAGCTACAAACATAACATTCAATCATACATAGATATTAAAACAAAGATTATTAGATGGCAAAACCTGTTCTTGAGCTTGGACAACAACAGCAATGGGAGGCCGTTCCTCCCTACCAAATCTTGGAGAGCGCTCAAACAACGACTCCTCAGGACCCCCGATCTTTCTCTGGTCTCCCTGGCTGGAGCTAGGTGCAGCAATAATCAAGTACCAGTCTTCAAACTCAATACAAACCCTGAACTTATAAGTAAGTTCTCTCAGCTAACAAGCTATATCAGACCAAGTTACTGCAGACTATCCATCAAACACTTTCCTTACAGTTCCCCTTTTTCCCTCAATGACTTCCTTGAAGAGCACTCCTCCTGAATGATTCTTCTCCTGAAAAATATCTGTGCAGCCTCAACTCTATTCATTGGGTACTTTTAAAAGATTGCCTAGGTCTTTTTTGGGTTAGTTGTCATTTATTGAGCCACCTACTCTGATCCCACTTTCTTTGGGGATCATGAACCCAAATATAACGAAGTTGCCACCTGCAACCTAGGAAGTGTTTGAGGTTGCTGCCACTTGTATTTTGCCTTCCACCTAGTTCCTTCCACCAGTTTGACCAGTAACCTCTTATTAATAGCTCTCCCATGCTGTTGTCTCCACTTTTTATTTGTTAATAATAAAATATTCAGAATTACATTCCACTTCTTTTGACTCTACTGAGTCATCAATTCCTACTTAGCATTAAATTTAACATAATGTCTTAGGAAATCAAATTAAAAAAATTAACATTATTTTACAAAATTGGGGTATGTGACATACACACTCCCTTAAAATGTAACATCATCCTCGATGTTACTTATTCTTCATCCTCTGCAGTCTCCTGGAATAGATTCAGGTATTCCTCCTGCATATTACTTTCTGGTTCTGAGGTATCCTCTTCAGGACTAAGGTTCTTCCATTGCACCTTCACCTGTCCAATGGTGTGGTTTCGAAGAGTAATTTCTCTCCTCCCGAGGATACAATCCGGTTCCACCAAAATTTCTCCTTCTGGTTCCACCTGTACAAAATTCCAATCAACCACATGAGTAGCATCATGAACATACTTTTTCAAAACAGAAATATGGAAAACATTATGTACTTTCAAGTTAGGTGGTAATGCTAGCTAGTATGCAACTTGACCAAATCTAGATAAAATTTCAAACGGACCACAGTAATGTGGTGCTAAATTGGCACAACTCCCCAGTCTTAGAGAGCTTTTCTTTGGCCTTACCTTTATAAATAAGTGCTCACCTACCTAGAACTCCTTGGGAGTTCTTTTCAAATCTGCTTGGCTCTTTTGCCGATCCTGTGCCACCTTCAAATTTTCCTGCACTTGCTTCACAATCTCTTCCATTTCTTTCAATAATTCCGATCCTAACACCAATCTATCTACTGAATTATTCCAGGAGATAGGAGTGTTGCATTTACGTCCATACAAAATTTCAAATGGACTAAACTTAGCTGATGACTGATGGTTATTATTATATGCAAAATATGCTAGATGTAAGTAGTCTTCCCACTTACCTGGATGATCTTTAACATACATCCTTAATAAATAATCCAGCAC
Source organism: Pseudotsuga menziesii (assembly GCA_001517045.1). Taxonomy (NCBI): domain Eukaryota; kingdom Viridiplantae; phylum Streptophyta; class Pinopsida; order Pinales; family Pinaceae; genus Pseudotsuga; species Pseudotsuga menziesii. Next base: position 349,839 of record LPNX010569420.1, on the reverse strand, counting down.
CTGATTCACTCTTTTAGTGTGTCCATCTGTTTGAGGATGGAAGGAGGTGCTGAAATTAAATGTTGTATTCAATCCCTTAAACAAGGACTTCCAAAAATTTCCTGTGAATTTAGGATCCCTGTCTGAAATTATAATTTTTGGTACTCCATGTAACCGAAAAATCTGCTTTAAGAATATATCAGCTATATTGGCAGCCTTGTAAGTAGTTTTGACAGGAATGAAATGTGCTGCTTTGCTTAACTTGTCAACCACCACCATAATAGAGTCATTTTGATTCTGATTCCTGGGTAATCCAGTAATAAAATCTAAGCTGATCACTTACCATTTACAGCTAGGAATAGGTAAAGGTTGTAGCAAACCAGCTGGATGTTGGTGTTCGATTTTCACTTGTTGATAGTCCAAACATCTAGCAATGTATTCAACTACCTCAGATTTCATATTAGGCCAAAAATATTCTTTCCTTAACATGGTTACAGTCTTTTGGTAACCTGGATGTCCTGAATATGGCATTTTATGGACTTCGTCCAAAATTAACAACTTAACTTTAGGCACATTAGGTACATACAGTTTATCTTTAAATAATAAAAATTCATCTTTATTTAGACTATAACCTTTTATTAAGCTTTCTGTAGGTTCTTATTTAGCTGTAATTTGTAATTTCTGATAAATTTCATCACGTTTTACCCCTTCTTTAAGCTGTTCATTTAAATCAGAAGCATAAGTGTTGATGGTTGCTGTAAAGTTCAGCTTTATGTTTCTGCTCAATGCATCAACCACCTTATTTTCCTTACCCTTTATGTGCTGGATTTTGAAATCGTATTCACTCAAGAAGGCTAACCACCTTGCTTGTTTTGCATTTAAGTTAGGATGATCTAAAAGATATTTCATCCCTTTATTATCAATCATTAAAATAAATTTTCTGCCTATTAAATGATGTCACCACATTTTTAAGGCGTGTATAACAGCCGTAAGTTATAAATCATAAGTTGCGTCATTCTTTTCATGAATTTTTAACTGCCTGGACTCAAAGGAAATGACATGCCCGTCTTGAGTTAGAACACCGCCTAAGCCATCATTACAGGCATCTGTGCATACCACAGAATCCTTATTAGGATCGGCTATTCTTAGAATAGGTGCGCTTGTCAATAAGGTTTTTAATTTCTTAAAACTTTCTTCACACTTTGAGTTCCAATCAAATTTCTTGCCTTTCTTTTGCAAGGAAGTGATTGGATTTGCTATTTTTGAGAAGCCTTCGATGAATCTCCAGTAATAACCGGTAATTCTCATGAACGATCTTACATTCATTACATCTTTAGGAACCGACCAATCTTTGATTGCCCTAATCTTTTTAGGATCGACTGAAATCCCTTCCTTAGTCACTATGTGACCTAAGTACTGGATTTCATCCCTAAAGAAGTCACACTTGCTAAATTTCATGAAGAGTTATTGTTCTCACAACTCTTGTAATACTATCTTTAGGTATTCTTTATGTTCTTCTTTCGTTTTAGAGTAAATTAAGATGTCGTCGATAAACACGACAACAAATTTATCTAAGTATTTATGCGTTATATTATTCATTAAGCACATAAAGACAGCTGGGGCGTTGGTAAGCCCAAATGGCATTACGACAAACTCGTAATGTCCATACCTTGTTCTAAAGGCTATCTTGAAGATATCTTCATCCATAATTATTACCTGATGATATCTTGACCTCAAGTCTATCTTTGAGAACACCATGGCTCCACGTAGCTGATCAAACAGATCATCTATGTGGGGCAACAGATATCTGTTTTTAATAGTCATCTTTTTTAGTTGATGGTAGTCTATGCATAGTTGCATAGTTCCATATTTCTTTTTAACAAAGATGACTGGTGCTCCCCAAGGAGACACACTAGGTCCAATGTACTTCTTATCTATTAAGTCTTTTAGTTGTGACTTTAACTCATTAATTTCTAAAATATTCATTCGATACGGAGCTTTTGAGCTAGGTGCCGCACCTGGTACCAGCTCAATAGTGAAATCCAATTCCCTCCTTGGAGGTAATCCTGGAATTTCTTTTGGGAATACGTCAGTAAATTCTTTTAAAACAAGAAAATCTTCTATTTTTAACTTATCTGTTTCAGATTTACTTGCCTCATCTGTAATAGTTACAGCATAAGCTTTACATCCTTTTCTGACAGCTCTTTTAATTTGTAAAGCAGAAATCTGTCTGATTACAGTTTTTCTAGGAATACCCTTAACCTTTACTGGTTGTTCATCACTATTTAGACACGTGAAAGTTTTCTCGTAACAATTTAAAACTACCTTATGCTGCTCTAACCAATCCATGCCAATCAGTAAATCATATGAGCCAAGTGGCAAAACATTAAGCTTAACTGTAGTTTTAAATTCATCCATAAATAAAGCACATTCTTTCACAAAACATGTTACTTTTCTTTTTTCCCCTATGGCTAATTGAACTAACCAGGAATTATCAAACTTATCGACAGACAACTTACATTTTTCCACTATCTGAGGTGCAATGTAACTAAGACTAGCTCTTGGATTGATTAAAATGGTTACAGGGGTTTGATTAATCATACCTTCCACTTCCACCATGGAAGCCTGATAATCAGTTTGGCGGTTCTCCAAAGCTGCATTTATTCTGGGCATAGTCGCTAATTCTCCAACAGTCATTTCCTCCTGCACAGTATGAATATTACTGATTGTCTTTTTCCGATTTGGGCAGATCGAGGCATAGTGCGGGCCATTACATTCCCAGCACTTAACATGCTCCTTTCGTTCAAAACTCTTAGTGAAATTCCCATGGTTATTTGTAGCTTCCTTTCCCTTAAAGTTATTTGAATGATTGGAAGTACCATTTCTATTTCCCTGGAAATTCTTATTGTTAGAATAATTTTTATTCTTATTATTCTTGAAATTCCTCCAGGGTACAAATTCCTTCTTCTTAAACGCAGGCTGATTGTTGTTTTTCTTATCCTTCCAATTGGCTAAGCCTTCTTTCCTCTTGTTTTTCTCAAAACAGAAATTAGCCTTCCTCATGGCTTCCTCCAGAGTGTTTGGGTTATCATACTCAATTCTGTCTTTGATGTGATATGGTAGACAGCTGAGAAATCGCTGTACTTTAGGTTTCTCATCTACTTGGTAAGGTACATACCTCAGCAAGCTTAAGAATTTACTGTTCAAATCCTTCATAGTCATTGAACCTAACTTCAATTCATAAAATTATTTAGCTCTTTCTTCGTAATATTGTTCAGACAGGAATTTCTTCTTGAAGTACCTTTTAAAAGTACTCCAATTAACTTCTTTTTCCCTGATATCCTTGACTCTCTTCAGATCTTGCCACCATATATCCGCTTTTCCGGAGAGATTATATATTGCCATCTTCGCCTTCAGCTGATTAGAATAATTGTATATATGGAAATACTTCCTCATCCCGGATAACCAGGACTCTGCTTCTTCCCCTTTTTCGGTCTCTCCATTAAAGGGGCTTTATCTTTTTAAACTCCCCTGAAATTTCCTCATATGGTATGTACTTCTTCTTTTTGTCGTACAACTCAGCCTCACTACTGTCACTAGTAGTATGGTAGCTTTGTCGTTCACTGAACCCTTCAGATGACGAACTGCTTTCAGTTTTTGCCAGCTTCATCTTTTTAGATCTTCTTTGATGACTAACATCCTCAGATTCTGATCTTCTACTCCTTCCTTCAGTTTGGAACTTTTCCATTAAAATTTGGTTCAACTCTTCCTGAGCCTTCAAAATCCTCTCATTCTCCTTCTTGACTAATTCCATTTCAGTCTTCAAATCCTTTACAATCTGCAACAACTCTGAAGAGTTGGAAGTCACCTCTTCTAACATAGGTTCTCTGGGCATTTGTCTAGTTTCTGTATCTGGAGACTCCTCCTGAGCATACTCTCCCAGCTTTTCCATACCTGCATGTTAAATTTTAGAAAAAAAAAATTCTATTCTTTACATAAAACAGAATATATGTTAGTATATTATTTTACTTTACTGTTCTATGGAAGCTAACTGGGCTGCATCAAGGCCTGGCATTTGAACCATGCTCTGATACCACATGTCAAAACCCCAAATTTTCTGAAAAATTAAATTTTTTAAAATGCATATAATTTCAATAAATGCAGTCACTAATTGTTTAAATAGTTATATGTTACTGAATTCATTATCTGCATTATCCTTTGATTAAGTTTATATTTGTAGAACAGTTTCTTTTCAGTTTACTGATTGTTTTCTTCTTGCGACCACAAGGTGGAACTGTTATGAAAAACTGGGCTTACTTAGCTTTCGAGCTAACGCAGAAGTTTTCCTTCTCTTATAGATTTACAGGTAAGAGGTTCGGGTGCTGCTTATCAAAATTCTAAAGTATTCAATATAAATTCATCGCACATTATTTAATTCAGTAGAAGAATATACATGTTAGTCAGTTTCCAAAGCTTATCAAGGTAAAGCATTAAACTGTTCTTCTTTTCCAAATGTTATGGAAATAGATTTGATGCTACTGGTATTGACAATAGCTATTTTCCTTCTTGAAGGCTTGTTTTAAAATAATTTCTGAATACTAAGCTCTTTGATGTGTATACTAACCATCAAGTATAAAATGCATTAACTAATTCTTTACAAGCATAGCAAGTATGGAAAAATTATAAACTCAATTGGTCCAGTTGTTATTGATACAAAATTACTAATTGACGCCATGTTTGAATTGATTTTTGCACAATGCAAAGTGATAAAGAGTTTATATACCAACTTCCACTTTCATTACTTCGAAGTTTAAGGGGTCATAATATTAATGCATACTACAAGCATTTAATTGATACTAGTACTGGAGGGTTAAAATTCCTCTGTACTGTAATTGCTTGAAAAGTATCATTGAATTATGGTTAGAAATTATATCATTAAAATTTCTAGACTTAATTGTAAGCATTCTGAGTCTTATCATGCTTAAAAGCATATCTTACTAGTTCCATAATAAATCATACAAAGATAAGAGACTAATCCTAGCAAAAAGGATACTTACCATAGACTTATTACATAAATTTCTTTCATGCAAAACCATTGTCCTAACCTTGAATAAAGTTAAAGTTGGTTTAGTAATTTAAATTCTATGTTTATAGAATAAAGGGATCATATGATGGACGTCACCCATGAAGATTCTAAGGTTTATTCTAGAATCCGAGTTCTATAATCTTTTACTATAATGCTTCCTTTGTCTCTTTCATAAGCATAACTTATTAAATTAAAATATTGGTTTTACCTTTGTTCATGTTACAATTACTTGATGGAATGAATACTTACTTATGAGTAAGTTCCCACCAATAAAAATGAACATTATTAGTTTCTTATATAACATACTTACCAGAATTTGTCATTACCACGATATATGTACTTGATGGTAAACTATTTGCTTAGCATAGAAATGAAGGGATTATGCAAAGTCCACTCCATGATGTAAACAAGGCTAACTTCGACTTATACTTATGAACGCCATACTTTATAAAGTACAAGGGTCGTGTGAACCCCACGACCACGATCATAGCAAAGGAAAAAGGATTTATAGTTTAATTATTAATAATTCTTGCTCCATGCATCATATGATAGGTTGACCTCAGGCTAGGTTTATAATGGAACCTTAGCTACAACAACAAATGATTGGTAAGAAGAATTCCTGTGAGGGCACGATGCAACTATAGACAAGAACCCACTGCATGCAAAAATTTGAATGGTGTATGTGGCATTATCTTATCCATGTATCTCATAGTTAAAAAGGCCACAACAAACCCTAGCTCGTCATTCACCCCTTCATCTTTGGGCTCCTGTCGCTGTGCAACGATGTTCTCAACTGCTTATCACATGCGTCTTGCTGCTGCTGTCTTTATGCTTGTTCCCTCCTCATTAGTTTGTCCCGAATGTTTAGTAAGAAGTACTGTCATTCAACTATTTGCTGCTTGAGTCTAGGCCAAGGGTTCATCCTTCAAGGTTTCACCGCCGTAACTAGCTCCATTCTAAATCTGTTAATAGCATAAAGTCTTCCTTTGCCCTTGGCCTATTACGGTGAGTTGTAGTCTTGAGATTTAAAGTTGCTGGGTAAAGGATTTCACAGTGAGCCGTGTTGGATTTGCTTTGAGAACCATTACGGCTCTAGGGTTACACCTTGTTGACCGGTGACTGTGATTCTTTGTTATTTTGGGTCAATGCTGGGTAGTAACATTGTCTTCCTGGCATCTGAAGAAAAGTATTCTCCTCTTGTGCTTGTGATAGCACCTCTTCTGGCTGGTGGATACATTTCGGTGCAACCCTGAGGTGAGAACTCCTTTTGTAGCTTCTAAATTTTATTACCAGCAATTTATTATTTACCAAATTTGATTTTTAAACAAGATACTAACAATGACAAGTGTGGTAAAACGCAGGTATAAACCTGCCTCTCCTTCTCTGTGAAACTGGAGCAAGGCTGCGATGACTTGTGGGTTTATGGTAAGCCTAGTTTAACCATGGCATTCCCTCTTTGTTTGGTCCCTTGGGGACATTGGTGGGTTGGTCGTCGTGACCTGTAACCCTTGCATTTTTTTTCAGTTTACTCTGCTACTTGGGTTATTGTTTTTAATAGGTGAAGAGACCTTCGCGTTATGCAAGGTTCTCTGGCTCCGGCCATGTTTGTAAATGTTAACTTTGTCTTTGATTACTGTATATATATACAAGTAATGGATAGGCTGTAAAGCCTCATTCTGTACTTTTTTATTGAAGCCGAGAGTTCAAATATTGTATTAAACTCTTCAGCTTTGATGACTCTGTTGTTCATTTTAAAGTAGTAGGGTTTATACCCTAACTCGACAATATATAAATTTTTACAGCTTCTTTAATTACTTTCAATTTATAAATTTCTACTGTAAATGGTTTATTTGTTTTTCTTACAGTATGTAGTGTTTGGTTAATATCAGTAGGTTGAGCATGATATAATTTAAAGATTAATTTCTCTACATCATTTAAATATTGATTTACTTTATTATTTAAAGAAATTTATAACTGTTGTTATGTGGTTTATACCCTTCGAAAAAGAATGTTTTTAATGAAGTTTTTATGTAACTGCTAGTTTACAATTGAGTACAGAATTTATATTAAAAGTCAGGTTCACAATAATGAGTTAAGACCATTATTGTAATTAATTAATAATACTATTCCCCTAAAGTATATAATAGGATAATATATTAATATTTATTATAATTAAGTTGTTATCCTACCTATGAGTACTATTGCTCTTATTGTTATTTATACTCAGTTTCTTTTCTATGTGTGTAGAGATAGTATATTGTTCTTTGTTTATTTATACACATAGAATAAAATAGTCGGTTGTTAATGTGTTCTTATAATTGTTGTACTAAAATGTTCTATAGAAATACTCCCTATATTCTATTTTGTCTTGTTATGTTACAAGTTAATATTTATAAAATAAAAGCAAAAGAATAAAAGTAAAAGAACCAGCTATGTTCGACACTATTAACATCTTAAAAAGTATAGGTTAGCAGTTGTGGCTTCTGTTTATGCATAGCTAGATGGAACCGAAAAGAATGAATAACATATATTACCTCCATAAGTAAATTCTACTACTAAATAAATTATCTGTAGAAATAAAGCAAGATTCTAGTTATTCTTTCTTCCGATTTTATTTATTATACAAGCAACAATTAAAAATTAGAAGGAAGTAGATTGTAAAGCTTCTTTATTTAACTTAATCCTACTCTAGTTAACTATAGTACTATCTTCTTGAATTCAAATAAACAATGAGATTGTTGAAAGTAACTACTGTACCAAAAAATATTTTATCTACTCCTTTATACTACTATCAGTAAATATTATAACTTCTTTTTTTGTTTTTAAAATAGAAATACTCTATAATTCCATTAACATTCTATTATGCATTTCCATCAGGTTATCTTTACTTATAAATTTACCCCTGTGCTGGAGTACGGTCTGGTCACTCCAGATGAGGAAAAACACAGGCGGGGTTTTATTTCTCATCAAAAAGTTTCTGTTACTGAACAAACTAAGAACAACTTTATTACTAATCCATCTAAATCCTTACTTCATAAGCTACAAACATAACATTCAATCATACACAGATATTAAAACAAAGATTATTAGATGGCAGAACCTATTCTTGATCTTGGAAAACAACAGCAATGGGAGGTCGTTCCTCCCTACCAACTCCTGGAGAGCGCTCAAACAGTGATTGCTCAGGACCCCCGAGCTTGCTCTAGTCTCCCTGGCTGGAACTAGGTGCAACAATAATCAAGTACCAGTCTTCAAACTCAATACAAACCCTAAACTTATCAGTAAGTTCTCTAAGCTAACAAGCTATATCATACCAAGTTACTGCAGATTATCCCTCAAACACTTTCCTTACAGTTCCCCTTTTTCCCTCAATGACTTCCTTGAAGAGCATTCCTCCTAAATGATTCTTCTCCTAGAAAATATCTGAGTAGCCTCAGCTATATTCATTGGGTACTTTTAAAAGATTGCCTAGGTCTTTTTTGGGTTAGTTGTCATTTATTGAGCCACCTGCTCTGATCCCACTTTCTTGGGGGATCATGACCCCAAATATAGGGAAGTTGCCACCTGCAACCTAGGAAGTGTTTGAGGATGCTGCCACTTGTCTTTTGCATTCTACCTAGTTGCTTCCACCAGTTTGACCAGTAACCTCTTATTAACAGCTCTCCCATGCTGTTGTCTCCACTTTTTATTTATTAATAATAAAATATTCAGAATTACATTCCACTTTTTTTAACTCTGTTGAGTCATCAGTTCCTACTTAGCATTAAATTTAACATAATGTCTTAGGAAATCAAATTAAAACAATTAACATTATTTTACAAAATTGGGGTATGTGACAGTCTATAAGACAATAATTGCTTCCATAAGTAATGTTTCCCATGAGAGAGAAAATCGAAACATATTCTTCCTCGCTTGAAGAACCTTCACTTTCATGTCTGGTTCTCTTTGATGAAGGTTCCTCATCCTCTACAGAATGAGCATGATGTCTTCTCTTGTTTCCCTTCTTCTTGTTAGAGCTACTTTTTTTCTTAGGACAATCTCTATCAAAGTGTCCTCTCTCATCACATGTATAGAAAATAAACTTAGACTTATCTCTAGGATTTCTGAATTTATTCCTTTGATTAGAATACTTACTTCTATGATGGATGGATCTGGGTTTCTTGGATTGTACTGTGAGAGCTTGATCTTCACTTCCCATCTTCTCTTTTCGAGCTGCTATCCGAGCTTCTTCTTGAGAACATTCTTCACGCAGTATACTGAACTTGACTAACTTCTTCCTTGGATAGATCCCTTGAATAAAGGAGTCCCATGTCCTAGGGTGACCATTCAAGGTGGTCATCACAATCTCTGCATTCTCCACTTCTTCATCTATTGCTTCCAATTGTTCCTTGATCTGAGAAACCCTTGTGAAGTAATACTGGATGGTTTCTGCATTCTGGATCTTCACATTCTTCAATTGGTTCCTGAAGGTCATCTTTCAGTTTATGTTATTTCCTTCAAACAATTTGGTTAGGCCATCAAACATAAATTTTGGTGTCTTGAGGGAGGACACCTGTGGTATAAGGTGATCCTTGATAGAATCATCAATTATCCTCTTTTCCATAACCAAATTCTTCTTCTATAAGGCCTTAGCCTCATCTCCCTCTAGAACTGGAACCTCCTCATTGATGTAGGAGTCCAACTTATTCTCTTCCAGAACCAGGGAGATCCTATACTTCCAGGATCGGAAGTTATCATCTCCCTCAAGCTTTTCATCAAGCTTGGTATGATGAGACATCTTAACTAAGAACCACAAATATAAATACAAAAGATTTAGATCTTACCAGGTCAAGATGTTGAATCTGGATTTGGAGCTGAAATCTTGTAGTCCTGGTTTAGGAGAAGATTAGAGTTTTTCTTTTCCAGAGTTTTTTCCAACCAAATGCTTTGAAATTGATCCCTAATTTTGATTTTGGGGAGGATATCAATCCAGGCTTGGGCTCACTGAAAAATTCCTCTTCTGTGAAAAGCCCTAATTTTTGGCAGTAGTGTCGAGTCCAAAACTAAAAAACCTTAGAATTGGATTTTGCTTCAATAGAAAGATGCGCCCTAAGAAGGATAGTTAATCCAACCTTCTTTTGCTGAAAATATTTGGAGGAATATCCACAAAGTAGGAAGCCCTAGTTCCCATAGCTGCACAGTGTCTTCTTCTCAGGTTAGCTCTGATTCCATGTTAGATTTTTAACTTTAAGCTATCATTATTAGGATCTTTTAACTGAGAGAATAACAAGCACAACAATAAAATACAAGAGACAATGAATACAATGATTTTCCTCAGGGAAACCATAAATGGAGAAAACCCCACAACTTCCTCAGAGATAGAATCAACACCAAATAGAAAAGCACAAAACAGTAAGATGATCTCCCGACAACATTAACCTTTTTCTTCCTAGCCCCAGTGTCTTCTTCTTCCTTAGCTATGCGCTACAACTGAGAGTGAGTGAGTGTGTGTTAAATAGAGAGGTCACCTCTTTATTTATACTGATTCCCGACATGACTAAAAACCTACTAGGTCTGACTTCACTACGTGAGTCTAATAACCCTAGTGCCCCAGAACTGTAGGGACTTTAACCCTAAGACAATAGGTTGGTTACCCACAATGACTTGACATGACTTGTTTACATTATAGATCCTCCCGATCGGAACATCGAGGCATGACATCATGACTCAATTACATTACAAACACATCCCAGAATAAACATCAAAGGTGCAAGACATAACATACATAGGTGAATACATTCCGAAGTTACAAATACATCAGCAGGTAAGGTTCGGTCTTTAGATTTGCAAAGGCGGCTAAAGAAGAGAAGTGTTGGAGGGTCAAGAATAGCGTAGAGCTAGATCTATGGCCTTAAATGATTTGTCTTGATGAACATGCACAATGGGAGAAGCTTTTTTGAATCACAAAATATGTTAAAGGGAGAAAAGGTCAGATGACTGAGATAAAAGTGGGCATAGATCTACGTTTGTAATCGATTCCGTGATATGAACTAGCACGAGTGATGTCAAGATCTCAATTCGCGAAAATTCGTAGGGGCTGTGAGGATCTATGATCAATAATAGGGGGTCAGGAGGATCAATATATGAGGAGTATTCCACGATTAGAAGTTGTACGAGAGATGAAATAAGAAATGATTGATGGAGCACTAAGGTTCTCATGGTTGGACGGTCTCTATGAAAAATGATCACAGATAAATGGATGGGGTTGATCTCCCCTAATCAAGCCACACACGTTGTTGATTGTATAAATTTGATATGAAGAGTTGTTTATCGACGACTTGGATTTAAAGACATGTGGATGAAGGATGTGGAAGGTGTCTAGATCGAATGGTTGAGAAAATATCAGGATCGAAAGGGTCACGTTAAGGTCAGTCTGACAATAGAGGGGATTCTCTCACGCACAATCTGCTTCCCTGAAATATTAATTGATCTCCCCAATGCCATTTGTAGCATTTGTACAGGAGAAATCATCCTCGTGGTAGTTCCATATCACCCAAATACAAATATCCATCACATGGTTGGCATGTGGAGTCTGGAAAGTATCAAGGGAATATATGAGGTAGAACAACGAATCCTCTATCCACACGAAGCAGGGTAAGCACGGAAAGGAGAATAATTTTTTTTCCTACATCACATGAGAGAAAGAGTGTGAGAATGTCCAGTCCATATGCCTTGAAAATAGGGTCAACCATACAGGGTGACGCCATAAAATATTTTCTGCAGCAAATAGTGGAACGCCACAGCGGATAAGGCGGTGTGACTAGATCTCTAGCAAGTAAGGGATCACTTAGCTCATGCCCTCACATGTCACTACAAAGCTACTTCAGGAAAAAATGTGCAAGAATGATAACCGATCATCATAGAGTCCAGTATCTCGGTCCTATATAACACCACCTTTCAGAGCCATTGGAATGCATGGCATGAGCTAGTATAGAGGAAAATCCCGAAGTGTCATTATGCTACAAGTCCCTAGAGTTATAATAAATTGGTGATGGAAATATGGTTCAAAAAAATTGTCAGAATGGGTGTGTTGAGGGTTGGTGAGCTCATTCCCATGCTCATCTGTTTCCCTAGTTTTTCATACCAAGGATAGCACCAGCCATCGGGGCATAGACATGAAGATATTTGAGAGATACACTCATCTTCTGATAGCCACACCCCCAGGTTTTCATTACCTAGATACTCACATCCTGTGAGTGTTTTTCTAAGACCCCCTGATACCATCCCTTCCTCCAAAGCTTTTGTACATGAGGACAATCATGGGATGCACTTTGTGGGAGTGAGTTTTTGGGTTGGAGCATTGAGGGTCCAACCCGAAACATAGGGTTGACCATACAGGATGATGCCAGAAAATATTTTCTGTATAAAATAGAGAAATGCCGTAAAAAATAAGGCAACGTGACTAGATCTCCAGCAGGTAAGGGATCATTTGGCTCATTCCCTCACACATGTCACCACCAAACTACTCGATGAAAAAATGTGTGAGAATGTTGACCGGTCATCATAGAGTCCAGTCTCTGAAGTCCTATATAACACCGCCTTTCAAAGCCATTGAAATGCATGGCATCAGCTAGTATAGAGGCAAATCCCAAAGTGTCATTTTGCTGCAAGTCCCTAGAGTTTCAAGAAATTGGTGATGAAAATAAGGTTCTAAAAGATTGTTAGTCTTAGTGTGTTGATGATTGGTGAGCTCGTTCCCACGCTCATCCATTTCCCTAGTTTTTCATACCACATATAGCACCAGCCATTAGGGCGTAGATGTGAAGAGATTTGAGAGATACACCCGTCTTCTAATAGCCACACCCCTAGTTGTGCATTTATTGCATACTCATGTCTTGTGAGTGTTTTCCCAAGACCCCTTGATACCATCATTTCCTCCAAAGCTTCTGCACATGAGGATAGTCGTGGGATGCACTCTATGGGAGTGATTGTTTGGGCTGGAACATTAGGGGTCCAATGCCCATCCCACTCTCTTTGTGAATTCCACTTACCAAAGGTGGTGGGGAGGGTGGAGGCACACTCCATCATATTGCATGTTGAAGAGCCCACCTCATGGAAGGTGAGGAGTATGAGAATAAAAAGTCACCGTAGAGGCTTTCCTTTTCCAAAAGCAATGTGACCCTTCTTCTATGGCCCCCATCTAATAGTGTTACCGAGAGAGGGGGGGATTCAAAAAAGGCTGAGAAAGGAGGGGACACAAACTACCTTGTTAGTTTGCATCCATGCAAAAATGTTCCTTTGAGCACAGAGGTGACATAAAAGGAGAGGTAGAAAAAACACGTTGCTGACTGGACAAGCTGGCTAGATATTTTGAACCCAATCAGTGATGACCCACCTGAAAAGAGACCTGAGGAAATCATTTTGAAGATCAGTAGGCTCAGCAACATAAACATTATGCTACCACCTAGACTGAGCACACACACTAACTCCATAATGTGTGCTTAATTATATGTAAACCATGGCATAAGTACCACACTCTAGTTTATAGTTTTTATGGTGATTGTAAATAGTCCATGTTTGATTTCGAGGACTAGCCTCAGGGATAGGAGATAGTATAAATAGGCTCTCCTCATAGGGAGAGGGTGTTGGGAATTTTCAAGAGCAGGGGCTCTCCATTGTAATATGTTTCACTTTCCCAGTTTTGAATAAAATTGCAGAGGTGGAATGATAAACTTTAATGGAAGAGATTCCTGTGCCATCTTTTTCTCCAATAGGTAACTTTATTTCCATGACTGTTTATTCTTTTTTCATTTCAATTTGTATTTTATTTCATGTTTGGGCATTAGTGTATATGGGCCATAATTCATATTGCATTCTCTCGGTCCATTGTTCAAACATTTTTAAAAATTTTCTTCTAAAGTCTTGCAGAATTCACCCTAGTTAGGTGCTCTGTTTGATGGGTTGTCTCCCTCTATCCGCTAATCCACCTGCTAATACCTCCATATTGAAGAAAAGGTGCCTATCTTGCCTCTGTCAACAAACCTTCGTACTTCTTACCTCTTGCAACTTGTTTCATACTTGATTATTGACTCCATGGCCCAATGGTCTCCTCCACAAATTACCCCACCAAACTTTATAAACAAACTTATCCTATTAAAAAATATGACCTTGTGACTGCCTATGATTGAATATTTGAGTATGGAAACTTTGTAAATAGTAAGAGATCCCTCTCTGATTGTATTGGGTTAGAAATACAGTCTAAAGCGGTTTTGATGTTACCTCGGGATTTACGTTCCACAACCTAGGTACATTCTGGGTGCTAATAGAATGTATGACCCCAATTAGACATTCAACCTTTCAACATTTATAAACCATTTTTCAAGTTATTATCTAAGTCATAAATTTAAAAAAAATCATCATTAATGATTTAAATTACTACACCATGCATCCCACAATTTATCTCATTCTTATTGTATATTTCCTTAGGTGTGGTATTAGTCACCATGATTACATATGTTGCATCCTCATTGATTCTAGGTAATCTTAAAACTTTTGTATGGAATTTAATTCAATGGGGGTATGATTTAATATTTAATGTTCACATAAAAACCAACCTTCCTTCTTATCCATAACAACAACATTCCAGGTCATAACTTCCTCTTCAAACACATCTAGCATATTAAATATCAAATAGACACTATCATAATTGACAATGATAGCTAAAAGAGCCTCATATCACATGACTTTGTCTCACCATCACCCCATCCCTCTCCATATAATATTGGTTGGTTATAGTAGCATGGTCCTCACATTCTCATTTACCAACAATGTGAAATCACATTTTCTATTGGTCCCTTTAAATGCACCATTGTATACATCATTTTTACACTTGATTGTTATAATATGATCCTATTCCCTAGATTAAATAAAACAACACTCTTTATAACGTTCAATATAATAAATACACCCTTATCAAATACTACAAAGTCTTTAAACTCTCAATAGCTAATTATCCTCCTACTCCCTAGGTATCATTCAACAAACTAGACTCCAATAATTCCTTTCCCTCCATAATATCCTTCCCACCAATACTAAATAACCATGTACCTCATAGTTATTTTGTCTTAGTTCTCATTTCACACCATCCTCACCAACCTAGTTCCCTACTCTATATTATTTTAATATTAGTTCTCATTGCACACCATCCCCACCAGTCATCCAACTAATGTGCCTCTTCTACACACAATATGCACTTTCATTCTTTGTCGTGATGTTACTCTACTTTGAGATCAATCATATTATAAAAGGATATTATTCTCAATAGTATACATATGTTCAAATGATTATGATTCTATGGATTTGTCCATCCCATCCACTATCTCTACCTAATTTTCACAAAAAGAAAATCATATATCTACTACTACATAGACTCTAAATAATTTCATTTATTTTGTATTTATTCCTCAAGCTCTTGTTTTATCTCCCTAACCATGGTATAGGACTTGAATATTATACATGTTGCAAAAGACTCCTAATGTGACCCTTATTTCACTTACATGCCATCGATAACTTAAAGAGTATTTGTGTGGTGGTTTCATGCCTTTGTGTTACTATTGTGGCCATGATATACGCCATGCTACCCATTTTTTATGCAAACTAAAGATTTATCTATTTTAACATAAGAGTATCATTTAGTAAATGTTATTGCAATAATATACTTGTAATAGTCTGGAAATCCATCCTTGGTTGACTATTCATTTTACATGCACATTTGAGATTGTTGTTTGCTTGTTGGTAGTGGTACTTTGCATTCTAAAGAAATTGTAGATTTTATTCTAGGAAAGAAATGTCACTAGGTTTTAGTATTGAAAGTTATCTTATTTTTCTCTTCATTACTTTCTAAACATTTGCTTTCCTTGTAATTGTAGTTACTAGTTGTACACACGACTTATGGACACACTTTTCACACCTTAATATCAACATCACTTGGTTCATGACCCAAAGTGAAGACTAAAAGAAACCCTAACTTAACACATTAATCTTCCTCACTTGAGGACCAAAATAATTTTGTAGTTAGGCTAGGAATTTGGGAATAGGCATCCAAACAACTCTCCTTAGTCACTATACTTTTGAGACATAGTGGTTGACCTTTAGGGAACCATAACTGTCTTGTATTGGAAATGTTCAAGATTAGTTTATTAATAGGACCATCCTTTCAAGCCAGTACATTCCAAGACCGAAACTAGAGCGGTAATCGAGGCACCTTCGTTTTTAGTTATGAAGGTCATGCGAATTGTATCTTTTAGTCGAAGGTGATGGAAACCTATTAGGAATGTCTAATATCAAGGTATCTTCATGGCCATTCTATTAGTCATATTACCCAGATTTTCCTCTTCAATGTGGGAGGGAACCTAGGGTATATAGAAGTGAGTTGAGTGGTGTTTCCCCCAATGGCCTTTTCTATAACTATCCCCTTCGTACCTTCACTCGCTGACTTGTTGGACTTGGCAACCCATTCAGGTTTAGTGTTTAGAAGGCCCTTGATTGGATTTATACTTTTTTCTTGAGAGGGGACTTAGTGATTCTCTATTTGAGAAATTTTTGATAAATATTTATTTTTTCATGCCATTTTTTGTTTGTAGTTCACCTACTAGAGCTAGTGAGTATTTTTTCTAGGAGTTTTGTTTCTTATTTACTTTTCAGCTAGATGAAATCACTTATTTCAACTACACAGAACTAATTGTTCGATTTAGAATCATTTATATAGTATATATCATTGATATGATCACTCTTTTCATTTGTGTTATTGTTGATCTATTTAGTTGGACTTGTAGTCCTACATTGTGTCGCTATTGCTCCTTTATGTCAACATTGTAAGGAGTATAATTATAGTTGATGGGAGATGAGGTGAATAGAATAAAGATAGATATGTGAATAAAATAAAGAGAAATATATTATATTTCTATGTGACATATACAGATATATTAAATTTATTGTGTTTGCAATTGAGGTGAGAAAGTACTAATCTCATAATTATGAACTATCCCAGGAATTTAACAAATATTAATTTAGGTATGGAATAATATCTCATTTTCTTTAGAGGTGCCAAATGGTTCCTTATTCATTTGGAAAACAACCCTTAGCCAATACAAAGGTTAGCAATCAATGAGGTCAAGTCCAACATCTTAAGCATTGTCGTCTAGGTAATTAATGTCTTCAAGGAACAACATTCATGAGTTTCATGGATTGTCCAGTTGAGTAACTTGCACCATTCCTTATAGTATTGATTACATATATTGTTATTCTTCTAAGGTAGATTATTGTAGTCTTTGAGTTGGATCACAACTTGTTTCTACTTCTTACATCACTAGGGTGGCTCATTTGTTTAGAAAATAGTTGATGGATGAATACCTACCCCAACTTTGTTTTGAACATGAACCAAGAAGGATACTTCAAAAAGACGTACATAATTATTATATATTAGCAATATTGAGTTTGGGTGAGTTTTTTTGGTTCAAAAAATGGTGAAATAGGGGATAATTTAGTTCCTTCGTTGTTCTTTTCAAGATTTTATAGTTTCTCACATTGTCATTTTATGTTGTACACCATTTTTCTACAAACCTTGACACTTTTAATCAAAATTCACTTAGGTCAAGACCTTATAGTTAATATGTATTAGAATATTTAGCTATACTGAGAGGGTAGGTAAATATAGGATAGGTTTTACACTTTCAAAATTTTTTTACATTCACATTGAGCAACATAGTCAACAAAGATGCAAAATACAAGAGACATAAGATTTTAACGTGGAAACCCAATAAGGGAGAAAACCACAAAAAGACATTCTTTCTATAAAAAATGATTGCAAAAATTTGCAAACACATATCTCTTGGAGACACCAATCTCTCAAGTTTACAAGAACCCTCTTGTAGGAGGCACCAACCCCCTAGATTCTCTAGCATCAACTAGAAGGAAGCACCAACTCCATAGATTCTCTAACACCTACTGGAAGGAAGATCCAACTCCTTGAATTATCTAGCACCGATTGCAAAGAAGCATAAAATCATTGAATTATGTAACGATATGTTGTGAGACACTTTATGTATTGCACTCTACTCTGCGCATGAAAATCCTAGCTACTATACTGCACACCAACTTTATTCTCACACTCTACACTACGCAAGATAATCTTTTGAACTGTCACACTGCCACACTCTGCACTACACACGATAATATTCACAACTATCACAATGTTGCACTCTACACCATGCAAGATAATATTCACAACTATCACAATGTCTTAATCTACACTGGTAAGATAATCTTCAAAGTTGCCACATTGTCACGCTCTACACTATGAAAGATAACCCTAGTTATTGCGCATTCATCACAATAACTACTTTAAACGATATAAGAACTTGTAAGAAAACATATCTTAATTTTTCCCATGGTGCGCCTCCTCATACTTAGAAATCCTTCAAAACATCTTCAAGAATCCTTCAAAAACATCTTCAAGAATCTAGAACATCTTCAATAAAACCCAAGACATATTCTTCAAGAACCCTAGAAAATTCATCTTCTCCTTGGAATTGCACACCTTTTTGGAGCTTCATACTTTGTTGAATAGATGACCAAATGAAGAGAGAGATCCACTTATTTATACAAGTCTTAAATAAGTTTCTTGTTCGACATAACTATTGCTATAAATTCTCTTCTCTTGCTGAAAAGGGTTGTTTCCCTAGGTCTGAATGGTTCAGTTCTAGAACAAATGAGTGACAACAAGGATGAAAGACTTCCCCTAGAGCTTGTAGATATATGGAATGATTCCTTTAGCTATTCTACAGTGCGATGTAGTTTTCTTCTATGGTGTTGAATATCCACAAATGTACCTGCAACAAAACACATCAAACAAACAAGAGAGATCAAAGGTAACAAAAAATGGTCTACAGTTCTATATTAGTGACTAAGCAATCCAGTAATAAAATGAATGATTGCAACACAATACATTTTATGGGAAAGGAATCATATTTGCATTAAAATGAAGAAGAGAGATTACAACCATTTCCTTAGTGTTGTGATGCTTCTTCACATGCCATTTCTTTTCCTCAAAGCTCCAACTTGTCTCTTCTAAGCTCACCCTATATTTGGACAGAATCTTAGTGCAACAACACAAATTTTCTCTCGCTTCACATGGAGGATGAGCCAGGTTTTATAGGAATTGGGAGGATAGGGATGGCTGAGAAAAAGGTGGATGAGTTGGAAGGGATATACTACTAGGGGGGATCTCGAGTCTAGGTGGTCCACAAGAGTAGGGATGAGGGTGCCACAAAGTCTTCCTTCAAGAAGCTTCATGAATCTTCTCTTTTTCTCTATAAAAATTGAGCACCTCTCTTTCTATATGTAGATAGAGCATTACCAATGTGGAACCACTTCTTGACCAAAGGATAAAGGCAATTGCACTGCTTATTGTCAAGAGAAAATACGTGTTACTGAAGAGGATAACACTTTTTGCATTGAAGGAAAAGGTGGTGGTGGACTCAAATATGGAAAATAGGTGTCTGGGCCAATGTTCAACTTCACAGTTTGGGAATTGAGGGAAATTTATGATGTTTTGGGTCTCAACACATGATGGTGATGAGATTTATCTGTAATAGAATTTACCCCCAAAGCATGATGATAGAGGCATAATATAGCTGAGATATTTGAAAGAGCAATTTATCACATCGAAACAAGAAATCTCTTAAACAGAGATCATCAGCAACCAAGCTCCTGCAATACATCAATACTTTTGACTTATATCCAAATAATTACTCATTATGGCTGCAGACCAATACAAGGCAGATCCATGAGAGAAATGAATTAACATGGCTACTAGAATACAACATATATCCATGTGAAGAAGAATCAAACTTAGACATAGCTACTAGAAATACAATGTGGATCTATGTCAAATGGACGCAAATTTGAGCACATCCATGACCATACAAATGTGGATCCATGCTAGGACTTTTACAATATATTCCATCACAAACTGGGCAAAACAATGAGTTCTTAATATGTACCCATGTTCTTCATTTCATCTTCCAAAAAGTATGACTCTATCCATTCGATTACAATGTTTTCATGTTGAACATGGTAGAAACCACTTGATTACTAATCAATGACGAGAACCATTAACAAGTGCGAGGGAGATCACCATTAATGTCGATGATTCCCAAGGTACCCTAGTACAATCTCCTAAGTGTGAATAGATGATCTAAATTCAGACACTCAGTTATATATTTCGATAAAAGGTCAATGATGTGAACCTATGTCAAGAGAGAGATAAATTATCATTAATGCATCAAAGCTCAAGGTACTAATTTGTTTCTAAGAATAATTTCTGGATAATGACCTGAATTCGACAATAATAGTCTCATCGAAGGAGGGCCAAGATGAATCCCACAATGACTATATGAAAATCGAAGCAAAGTTATAGAATTTTGAGTATGATGTTATTAATTTGTTACAGTGGTCTAGGAACTGAAAAACACAGTCTCGCAAAGAATTCAGACAAATATGCATAAGATTGGCAAAATGGTGTTGCAATGGAAGTAGAAGCTCTGTACAATCAAATGAATAATGAATAATACAATACAATGATCATGCTGGAAGCATGAATTCCAAGACAATTCAAATTCCCAAGTAGGTCACTCGAATTAAATGAGTGAGTCTAGCTTAACTGAATGTAAGCCACAGTCAACACTCAAGTTAACCACTGATCAAAACCCTAATTGACTCAAATGAGCCCTAAATAAAGTTAGAGTGCAATAAATGACTGATTCTAACTGAAAGTAGCTCAGACACATGTCATTGCAAGCCAACCAACAAGTGGTAGTGCATCAATGACTCGAATGAACCCTGATGAGGTTAACTGAAGTGTAACTGACCATTAGAAGTGGTTGGAGGTGCCCCTATTGACTCTAGTTCATTAAATAATCATTAAGTAATCAATTTAATGAAGGGAGGTGCCTTCACTACTCTATTTAACTGATTGTAACCATCAGTTAGCAATATGGGGCATTTATGACACTTAGATCACTCTTGAATTGCTCCATTTAGCCTCCTCGAATGAAGGAGAAGGCTAAGTTAGCCTCCTTGACTGAAGGTAGGCATGGGTGTGCTCATCCTAATGTCATATAGTGCTCCTCTAATGTCAATTAAGCCAATAAAACTTAGGATAGTGGTTTAACTAGGCCAAATTGATGAAAATGAGTGTGTATGGTGGTAACTGTCTCCAACACCCCCCCTTAATCTATACTCAGGAGGAGTAGAAAACGTAAACTACATAAGAATGCTTGCACCCCAACAACTAAGGCCATAGGTCACCCTATACAATACTGAAACTTAAACAATGCTAAAAAACAAACTATGTGAGGAAAAGAGGGAAAACCCAGTGGGAAACCCCCCCCCTCAAGCTGAACACTGAAAGTAGTTGGATCACCCTCATGACCTCACCCCCAATAGTAAACAGAGGTAAGTAAACTTATTTTCTAAAATTCTTTTGGTGAAGATGTCTGCAATCTGCTCATCGGTCGGGCAGTATTGCAGAATGATGGTCCTGTCATGCACTAGCTCCCTGATATAGTGCACGTGTATCTGTACATGCTTGGTCCTCTGCTTGGTAACTGGATCTGTGGATATATTAATAGAACTTTAATTGTCACAAAAGAGGAAAGTGGACAAAGTAATACCAAGATCAAACTATGAAAGAATGCCTTGCAACCAAATTGCTTGGATGCAAGCATTCACCGCTCCTCGATACTCGGCCTCTGCTGAAGACAATGCTATGGAAGCCTGCTTTTTGCTAGACTAGCAAATGGGGACACCACCAAACATGAATACATATCTAGAAGTATACTTCTGATCAATAGAATCACCCACCCAATCGAAATCTGTGTATCCAACCAGCTCTAGCTCGAAGTCTGCGGCATAGTGAATGTCGTAGGTCCTGGTTCCCTGAATGTACAGGAGGATACTCTTGGCTTCCTTCCAATTAAGATCATGGGGATGTTGCATGTATCTTTATACAGCATTCATGGAATAACAGATATCAGGCTAAGAATTATTCAAGTACAACAAGCTACCAATCAACTGTCGATAAATAGTGCAGTCCATGGGAGGTGTGCTTTTTCCTTCTTCAAGGTTGATCCCTAAAAGGAAGGGAATGGTGCAGAGATACATTCAGCCATGTTAAACTTTAATAACAGGTATGATATGTATTTTTACTGAGTGACCATTATCCCATCATAAGTTTTCTCAATTTCGAGCGCCAAAAATTGTTTTAAGAACCCCAAATCGCTCATTTCAAATGCATTGTGGAGAACCGTTTTGATGACTGAAATAGAAGCAACTGTGCTACCTGTGATTAGTAAGTCATCAAAATATTAAAAAAAATAATGAAATTACCATCATACTGCTATATATACACATTTGGATCTGATTTACACCTTTGGAAGTTTTGCGAGAGAAGGAAGGCATCCATCTTGGAATACCACTCTCTTGGGGCCTGTTTTAACTCGTATATTGACTTTTTTATCTTGCAAACCAAAAATGGACCAGAGATTTAGCCCTCAGGATTCTTCATGTATATCTTCTCATGAATATCTCCATGCATAAATTCTAACTTAACATCCATATGATGCACTTCCCAGTGCTTAGATGCTGAAATTGCCAAAACTAGGCGGATATAGTCCATTTTTGCAACTGGTGCAAAAGTCTCATGGTAGTCCACACCTTGGACCTAGGAGAAATTTTTTCCACAATACTTGAATTATATTTGTAGGTTCTTCCATATGCATCAAACTTATTCCTAAACACCAACTTGCATTGAACCAATTTCCTTCCTAGAGGAAGAGAAACTAGCTCCCAAGTAGTGTTTTTCTGAAGAGAATCCATCTCTTCATCCATGGAAAATTTTCATATTGGATCCTTTTGAGAATGGTAGTAGGAATTTGGGTCTGAAATTATCATAAAATAACAATATTTGAACAGAAAATGATCAGGACAAGAGATTGCGATACCTGCTCTTTGGAAATCAGACCGTGTTCTCCTTGGATCATCCGGATTTCCAATGTTATCTCCTACGGAGGAGAGTGTCTGTCGGGCCCATGTTCGAAGATGATTTGGCACTTCAAGTTCTGATTCAGCATATGATGTTTTCTATACACTGATATCAGAAATCATAGGATCCAAATCATGGTCATCACCCCCAATTTCATCATCCAAATATTCAGTAGAATAGGAAGTAAATTCAACAGTTTTCTCCTTCACTAGTTCCACCTCCTGAAGAGGCTCATCGAACTTGAAACTCCTTTCGATGATGATATGTTTTTCCTTGATATACAGCATCTTGAAACCTTTTGATTTATCAGGATACCCAATAAAAATACATTCTATGCTTTGCGGTTGCAAATCCCTCTTTTTATCAAGTGGAATTCGGGCCCATGTTGTGGACCCAAACACCCGCAGGTTGGACACATCCGGCTTGTGTCTGAAGTATGATTTGAAAGGGGTATTCCCTTTCATGGATGAGTGTGGAACTATATTATGAATGTATACTGCAGAATTCATGTCTTCATCCCACAAATTTTCATCCAACTTCTTTGATTCCAAGATACAGGTGATCATCTTCGTGAGAGACCGATTCTTCCTTCCTGCTACATCATTATGCTGGGGAGTGTAGGGAATTGAATGCTCGACCTGAATACAACTTTGGGAGAATATGTGCAGAAACTAATTACTGACATACTACCCGCCATTATCATATCTCAATATCTTGATCTTTTGGTCAGACGCATTCTCAATCAAGGCCTTCAGTTCAATGATTTTTTCACAAACTTCAGACTTCTTTTTGATAAAGAAGACCCATGTGTACCTAGAAAAATCATCAATAAAATTTAGAATATACCTTGATCCATTCATGGATATGATAGGCATGGGACCACTGATATAAGAATGTATCAGTCCCAAGATGCATGTAGCTTGGCTTGCCTTCCCCCGATCGAACTTGTGCTCATGGTTCTTTCCAACAACACAACCCTTGCAAATTCCAGTGGTTTCCTTGATGACTGGGAGGCCTTCAACCATGGAGTTTTTCTTTAATTGATACAAGTATTTGAAGTTGATATGTCCAAACCTCTCATGCCATATTCTACTAACTTTATTTCCATGAGTCAACAGTGCGGTGGGATTTTGTTAGGATATTTAGACACTTAGGAGTTAGTTAAGATCAACTTGTGTAATATATTCGTTAGGTAAAAGTGTGTTTCTTTAGTATGCATTAGTATGCATTTGTAAATATTCTAATCCGACGGTAACGATATGATCTAGACATAAAGTGATCCGACGGTTCAACTTCTCTTAGATCATACCTACCATTGATCCGTGGCTTAACACCCGATTAGTCTATGATCGCTATTTAAAGAGCATAGAGGGTCCTTGGCTAGTTGATCGATTATGAGAAGCTCATGTAACTTTCTTTCTTTTGCATAATAAATTGCTCCGAGTAGCTATTTGGCCGGGGCTGTGGACTGTTTCCCTCTCGAGGGTTTTAACCACATGAAAAACATTGGTATATTGATCTATGATCTGTTTGTGTGAAGTAGTTGTTCTTGGTGTTCGGTCCTTTGGGAGTACCCTGTGTACCCTAACATGGTATCAGAGCTTTTATGAAGAGCCGCTTTCAGTTTTGATCAAGATCTGGAACCAGTGTTGCCGAAACTTTGAAAGGGTTTCTGGTTCTGGTTTTTCTATGCATTTGTGGCCTATGGGAGCTGTTCCATTGTGTCCAAAGCACCGTTTCGATTAGGAAATAGTTTTCGTTTCACCGAAAACCATTTCCGTTTGCTCCAGAAACACCCATTTCGACAAATCTAAAGGTATAAAGTTACAGTGACGGATTTGTTTTATTTATTTTTATAAATCTCTCATATTTTATCAATTTATTATTAGATATTTTATTTTTTAGTCTCGGACTATTGTTTTCCCTGACTGCGTATGCTCTTTGCCGTGCACCTTGCGCGATCGTGGCGAATCAGAAACAGTAAGGGAAAGTTTTTTTCATGTCTTCTCGGCTATGTATGATCTTTGCCATGCACCTTGTGCGATCACGACAAATCAGAAACAACGAGAAAACTTGAAAACATAGACTTTCTGGGTAAGCTAACAAAGATCTAACCCCAGTGTATGGAAAAAGTTTTTTTTGTTTTTGTTTTTCGTTTTTTTTGTGATTTACAGGAAAAGAAAGCAAACACGGAAAATGAGAGAGAAGAGTAAAAAAAAAAAAAAAAAAAAGCCCCCTTCCTCTTTCCATAGTTTTACGTACCTTTTAAACTTAGCTCACTTGGTCCAAAGTTGCTTTACACCTTGATAAGTTTTGAGTTCAAATCTTATCAAGCTACTTTTTAGTGCATGCAATTTCTATTTTCAAGTTATTTTATTGTAAAAGTGCATCTCACATTAATAAAATAAAATAAAAGTGAGTCACTTAAGTCTTTTAATTTATTGCCACACTATTTAAAAGTACATTATTGTAAAAGTGAACCTCACTTATTCTACAAAAGTGATTCACTTCAAAACAACTTTATTGTAAAGTGATTGTCAAAGGTTGATCTTTGGAAGAGGGGGGTTCTTTTTTTTGTTGGTCAAGTTAATATCTGCCACGTCATTATTGGGGACATCTTCAACATTTCCTTTGATCAAGCATAACTTCATAATCCAGAATCAGTTTTAAGTGCCGTTTTTTTTTTAAATCGCATATTTTTTCAAGCTTTTTGCATCAAGATAGTTAGTTTATGTTTTTTCAGCCATTATTTTACAGTATGGCTGCCCCTTGTGATATTATACTTACAAGTTCTAACTATTTCTCATGGAAATCTCGTATGGAGGATGTTCTGCGAAGTAGGGGACTTTTAAGGATAACCTCAGGGAAAGAAACAGAACCCACTAATGATGATAAGAAATTTAAATGGGAAAATAGATGTGATGAAGCTCGTGGATTGATTGGGATGGCAATCTCTATTGATTTGCGATTCCACATATCTGACATTGATGAACCTGATAAAGGTTGGGAAAAGTTGGAATCTGTGTTTGGTAAACACAATGAAATTCGGGGTCATCAACTTGAGAATGAGTTGATTTCCTTGAATCCAAATGATTTTTCATGCATTCAAGACTATTTATGTAAGTATAAAACTCTTAGATTATTATGTGCCAAATGCAAGATTAAGAAAGAAGACAAACAATGTATTTATCATATTCTTTCCAAACTTGGACCTGCATATTCTGTTTTTGTATCTACATTCTACTCCATGAAAGAATCATTGGCTGCAGCTAGCTATGTAGAGCCTAGCCTTGAATCATTTTGTGATTCCTTAATTAGAGAGCAAGATAAGCTCATTCATATTGGAATAATTAACAATGCAGATACATCTAGGAAAGCCTTATTGTCCCAATAGAAAGAAAAGTCCAAGCCTCCCAAGAAACAAAATTTTTACAATAATAAGCAAAACAACAAGGGTCCCAAACCCTCTCCGTTAGCTCCTTCTTTAAAAAATGACAAAGGATCCAAGCAAAAAGGAAAGAAGACTGAGCGTCATTGCAATTTTTGTGGGAAAGATAATCATGATGAATCTAAATGTTTTAAGAAGATGGCAGCCTTGGAAGCAGCAATGAAGAAGCATCACATCAGCCTAGATTCATCTTCAGAATCTAACTCTCATGGATATGCACTTTGTGCTTTTGGTTATTCTTATACTGCATCTTCATCTTCTACTTCAAATGAATGGCTCATTGATTATGGAGCATCTTATCATATGGCTAAGGATAAAGCCATCTTTTCTACTATGCATGAATGTAACACCAAACAAATATTTGTTGGTGATGATAGATCTTTAAGTGTTGTAGGATCTGGAACAGTTCCAGTAGAAAATGGTCATTTCAGTGATGTATTATGTGTTCCAAAAATTTCCTGCAATTTGTTATCAGTCTATCAAATTACTCATTCAGGTGAAGGTAAAACTGTGATGTTTACACCTCACTAAGTTGTAATCAAGGATTTTAAAAATCCTCAAAGTGTCCTTGCTACTAGAACTGTTGATGATATTACCAGGTTGTACAAATTTAACAACTTTGGGTCATCACCTTTTCCTTCTGTTTTTATTGCTCATAGTGATAACTTGAGCAAACTTTGGCATGAGTGATTTGGTCACTTAAATTATCGCTCATTGCAACAACTATGTAAAGACAATATGGTGATTGGTCTTCCGTTGGTATCTTGCAAGGATGGTGTTTGTTCCGGTTTT
>LPNX010569420.1:270884-322215 GCA_001517045.1 Pseudotsuga menziesii | reverse complement strand
GCTCACATTCCGGATGAAAAACGGAAAGCATTGCAGCCTAAAAGTGAAAAGTGCATATTTGTTGGATATTCTGAAGATGTAAAAGGTTATATACTTCTTTGGCCACATTCTCATGATATAATCATTAGAAGAGATGTTAAATTTGATGAAAATCTCTTGGCCTACGAGCCTAACTTGGCGGGTGTGCCATCTTTGGCCTGCGAGCCTGATTCGACGATTGTGCCTTCTTCTTCTTCTTCTTCTAGCTTCCTTGACAGGTTTCCAACTCCAGTTTCTAATGATGACAGTGAGGATGAAAATCCACCTCTGCCTGCTCATGTTCCTCCAATTGCACCATCACCAATACTTCCTCTATGGGTCTGTTCAACATGTGAAGCAGCTGGTGATCTTGCTGGTGATCCTAGAGATCAACGTCGAACACATTCTTAGTTTCAGCGAGCCTCTTCTCTTTTGGATCAAGTTTCCGAGAATCATGATCCAGAAACTTTTGCAGAAGCTTCAGGAAATCCAGATTGGGATGCAGCTATGGATGAAGAATATCATTCCTTAATGGCGAACGATACTTGGGATCTTGTTCCTCTTCCAAAAGGAAGAAAACATGTCAGATGTAAATGGGTCTACAGAACTAAGTATGCATTAGATGGAAGTGTTGAAAGACTTAAGGCAAGGTTATTTGCCAAAGGTTTTTCCCAAGTTGAAGGGATTGACTACAATGAAACCTTTTCCCCTGTAGCGAAAATGAACTCCATCCGCCTTGTTCTTTCCCTTGCAGCCTTACATAATTGGGAAGTCCATCAAATGGATGTTAAGTATTCCTTCTTACATGGTGATTTACATGAGGAAATTTACATGGAACAACCTCCTGGATATGTCTAGAATAACTCTAGCCTTGTTTGTCTCCTTAAGAAATCCTTATATGGCCTTAAGCAAGCTCCTAGAGCTTGGTATGCCAAAATGGATAGCTTTCTCCTTGACACTGTTTTTTCTAGATGCCATTCTGACCCCAATGTCTATACCAAGAAAGTAGGAAACCATCTCATCATACTTGTTCTTTATGTTGATGATCTTATCCTTACTGGTAGTGACCCTAACCTTATAACCCATGTGAAATCCAGTCTTAAGCAAACTTTTGAAATGTCAGACTTAGGACATTTGCATTATTTTCTTGGTCTCCAAGTCTTGCAAACCAAATAAGGAATCTTTCTTTCCCAGTCTAAGTATGCTTGTGACCTTCTTCGTCGCTTCCACATGGAATATTGTAAACCAGCCCTTTCTCCCTTCCAGTCTGGAGTCAAACTTTCTACCACTTGTACTTCCCCTGAAGTAGATGCCACCTTGTATCGTCAGCTTGTTGGTAGTGTTTTATACTTGACTCATTCCTATCCTGACCTTTCCTTTACCGTTGGCCGTGTTGCCCGTTACATGCAAACTCCTCATGAAAGTCACTGGAAAGCAGCAAAAAGAATACTTCGATATATTCGAGGTACAATTCAGTTTGGGATTCATTACAGTACAGGGGGGAAACCTTTGTTGGTTGGTTTCACTGATTCAGATTAGGCTGGTGATCCTGATGATCGGAAGTCTACTGCAGGTTATGTTTTCAGTCTGGGATCTGGACCTGTCACTTGGGATTGTAAGAAACAACAAGCTCTTGCTCTTTCTTCAGCAAAAGTAGAATATTGAGCCGCAGTTAATGCCAGTCAGGAAGCTTTATGGATTTGACAGATCCTTTCAGAGTTTGGATTCGAGCAGCAGTAGCCTACTCCACTTTGGTGCGACAATCAAAGTGCCATCAATCTTGCCAAAGATCCAGTTCTACATCAGCGCAACAAACACATTGAGCTACACATGCACTTCATCAAAAATCTTGTACATGATCGTGTTATTGAAGTGCTCTATTGCCCTACAGATGATCAAGTTGCAGACATCGTCACCAAGTCTCTTACAGAAGCAAAGTTTTCTAAACTTCGGTCTATGTTAGGAGTTCAGGAATGTGTCATTAAGGGGGGATAGGCTCTAATTCCTCCTTCCTTCTCCTACTAGTGTCACTTTTGTAAATCCTTCAATCCTATCCCAAGTTGTTCTTAAGGGGGGATGTTAGGATATTTAGACACTTAGGAGTTAGTTAAGATCAACTTGTGTAATATATCCGTTAGGTAAAAGTGTGTTTCTTTAGTATGCATTAGTATGCATTTGTAAATATTCTAATCCGATGGTGACGATATGTTCTATACATAGAGTGATCCGACGGTTCAACTTCTCTTAGATCATACCTACCATTGATCCATGGCTTAACACCCGATTGGTCTATGATCTCTATTTAAAGAGCATAGAGGGTCCTTGGCTAGTTGATCGACTATGAGAAGCTCATGTAACTTTCTTTCTTTTGCATAATAAATTGCTCCGAGTAGCTATTTGGCCGGGGCCGTGGACTGTTTCCCTCTCGAGGGTTTTAACCACGTGACAAACATTGGTGTATTGATCTGTGATCTGTTTGTGTGAAGCGGTTTTTCTTGGTGTTCGGTCCTTTGGGAGTACCCTGTGTACCCTAACAGCTTTGCATCGGCCACAAAATGGGAAAAATCATAGGCTTTTGCATGATGGTTTGCAAGGCCTTTTGCAACAAGTTTCCCGGATGCAAGTTCCATGATCTCTACATCATTTGGGCTAAAGGATACTCTCTTTGGAACTCTTGTATGTGTCATTTGATAAAAACTCATGAGGTTTGATGCCAGAGATGGTACATACAAAACATTTGAAAAATAGCCATTCTCAAGATTGACAGTACCTTGTCCTTCTGAAATGATGGTGGAGTCATCTCCCATGTGGATGGGGATGGATTTGATGGTCTCTAAAGATGAGAAGGAGTCTATTTCAACCATCATGTGGTTCAAAGCTCCAGAATCTATCAAGAGTGCTTTGGACTTCTAAGTGCTTGCCATGAGGGCATGACCTCTTTCATGTTGTGGTTCCTGATCTTGCTGATCTCTCCTCCGAAATCTTTCCGGAAGATTGATGTGATTTATCTCAAGGAGATAGGTGGCTTCATCAAGTTTCTTCTTCATGCAGGCATGTTTAGGGTGGAATCCCTTCTCGCTATATGAACACTTGACTTTTTCCTTTCCATGATGCCCTTTTCCTTTGTTCTTCTTTGAGCCGGAAGACTCAGAATGCTACTGGTTTTCAACTTTAGGATTAGGAGCTTTCAATTTAGTTTGTGGGTTCTTCTGCTGCTTTCCTTTACCCTTCATATATTTGGGCCCTGAGACATGGAGGGCTTGATCACGAGAGGATCTGATGATCCCCATCTGGACAAGCTTATCATGTTCACTTGGTAGGGACTCAATTAAGGCATTGAGTGAAGCCATCTTCCATCCAGGGGTTGTGATATTCCCCGCACGGAATGTAGAGACAAAAACTGAATAATCAGCTCCAAGTTTGGAGAGTATGGAGAGGATGATATGTTCATCCTCCTTCTCCACTTTGCACTGCTTCAACAGTAAGACAATGTGCTTGAACTTTGTGAAAAAGCCAGTCAAGGTCTCGAAATTGGAAGGCTGGAGAGATATCAACTCATTCTCAAGCTGGTATACTCTCAAATCATCCTACTTTCCACACAGGATTTCCAATTTGTCCCAGATTTCCTTTGGAGTCTTCGATCCTGAAATATGGAAAAGAAAATCCTGAGAAATAGAGAGGCACAAGAATCAAAATGCTTCATCTTTCTTGTTCAAGAATCTAGCTTTGTTTGTCACAGAAGCATGCTCTTCTTTAGTTTCCATAGTGACCCTATAGATTCCTCTGGCACATATATGGATCTCCATGTCTCATTTCCATGAGTGGAAATTGAACGGAGTCAAGAGTTCTACTAAAGAAGTCGTCTGAGTCTGCTGGAGCAAATGCTTTCACTTGTTAAAAACCTGAAAATCACAAAAAAGGGGGCACCATAAGGTCAGACATCNTCACACCCAGCATAGTCAATCAAGCAAGCTTGATCAACAATTTCCTTACTTGGGGTATTAAGTGGTAAGCCTTGGCTTCTGGTGCAGTGCTGGAATTTTGAGATTTTGCTCAATTTTTCATGCAAGATCTGTCAAAAACCTTATTTTTGAGAGATATGAGCTTCATCTCACTGTGAGCTCTGACACCATATTAATTTGTCATAGTGCTCTAGGAACTGAAAACATGGTCTCACAAAGAATTCAGACAAATATGCCTAAAATTGGCAAAATGGTGCTGTAATGGAAGTAGAAACTTTGTATAATCAAATGAATAATGAATAATACAGTACAATGATCATGCTAGAAGCATGAATGCTAAGAAAATTTGAATTCCCAAGGAGATCATTCAAATTGAATGAGTGATTCCAGCTTCACTGAATGTAAGCCATAATCAACACTCAAGTTAACTACTGATCAAAACCCTAATTGACTCAATTAAGCCCTAACTAAAGGTGGAGTGCAATAAATGATTGAGTCTAACTAAAAGTAGCTCAAACACATGTCATTGCAAGCCAACCAACAAGTGGTAGCACATCAATGACTCCAATGAACCCCGACGATGTTAATTGAAGTGTAACTGACCATCAGAAGTGGTTCAGGGTGTCCCTATTGACTACAGTTCATTTAATAATCAATTTAATGAAGGGACGCACCTTCACTGCTCTGTTTAACTGATTGCAACCATCAGTTAGAAATATGGGGCATTTATGACACTCAGATCACTTCTGGAGTGCTCCAGTTAGCCTCCTCGAATGAAGGAGAATGCTAAGTTAGCCTCCTTGACTGAAGGTAGTCATGGGTGTGCTCATGCTGATATCATATAGTTCTCCTCTGATGTCAATTAAGTCAATAAAAGTTAGGATAGTGGTTTAACTAGGCCAAATTGACCAAAATAAGTGTGTATGGTGGTAAATGTCTCCAACAGATGTAACCATAGGACTGACTCAAAAGGTACTGGCACAAAGGCTATTTTAACTGTAGAGGTAAACTCTCAATTTTCCTTTAAAGATCAGGTGGAACAACCGAAGACTTGGTAGCATTGACTAGAGTAGGTAGATACCAAGACATAATGTGATGATAGATGATGCATTCTTTTAAAGACTCAAAGGAGTGACATGAATCATGAAAGTGGATCGACTTGGAAGCAATATTAATACCCTATTGACTGAATGAAATGCAGATAAGTGCAATGTTCAAAGGTAATTACTAACTTCTGTTATTTGTAAAATGAAATAGTTCCCTTCCCTTAATTTCCCCATCATCATTGATGAGTGTCTCTTTTAATTTTTACGAGTTTAAAGAGGGTAATAAACACTCGTTGTAGCTTATCCTGAGATAAGTCCATTCCCATATATTTCATGAACCTGAGAATGGAGGGGTCCATTCCCAAATGAGGGTCTCTCAGTGTTTAGTTTAACGAGTCCATTGAAAGTCAACTTGATATCGTTCATGTTTAGAGAGTCTAAACGAAAATGGAAGAAGACTCCAAAGGGTCCTTTTGCACATGATTTAGTCTCTATGGCCCAAAAAAGTATAAAATAATGCCCGAAAGAACTCTTTTAGTCATGATTGGCTGGAGTGTTCCTTTTTCGTAAATAGTCAATCCAAACTGAAAAAGAGATAAAATATTGTCAGAAAGATGACTCTTCAGGTACTTTTACGAGCGTGAAGAAGACAATTTCACTCGATGATCTTTTCACATTTAAGGAGTCTGAAAAGAGTTTAAAGAAGAATCCATTAGGGTTTCTTTCCACGATGAGCAGGTTTAATGAGCCTGAAAAGAAGAAAAATTTGACTCGAAAATTTGGTACTGGGTTTAAAGAGCACGGCCAAATTTTTGAAATTAGCGCTCGACAAATTTTTCCATTTTATGGAAGTGTGAAAAAGTAAAAAACAAACTTGCCCATAGTAAAAAAAATTTACTTTCATCCCTGCAAAAAACCTTTAAAAAGACTATTGGATCTCCAAGTTATTTTAATGACTATATAAAAAGGGAATTTTTAATGAAATAATTAAAAATATTAAAATAATGCAATAAATCCCTATAATACTTTATACAAAATTCCATGAAATAGTAAAAACATATCATTTTACAATTTACCAGGTTTGGAGAGCTGTTTGGAGCAAATTGGTGCAGACATCAGGTGAAGATTCCTGATCCATTACCCATCTGATTCTTGATCCGTTTGTTCCATGTAGTAGCTAAAACCATAATTAACATTTTCAAGGTCAAAATTTTCCTTTCTAGGCACATTTTTTGAGGTTTTGAGGTTCTTACCCTAGGGTAAAAGTCACACTTAGGGTAGCGCTCTTTCCCTTTGCGGGAAGGCAGTGCCCAAGCATAATCATGCTTTTCACGCGTGAATAGGAGATGGCACTACAAGGAGACAGAAACGGTGCCAGAGAGTGCTCCCAAAAGATGAACGACCCAACCAAAATCATGCTTTTAATGTATTTTGAAAGGTTGATTATGTGTTCTAATACTTCAATCTTGGTTTTTGGTAGGTTTATTTCAGTCAAAATGGTTGAAATAAACTGTAAAATACATGAGACTCTTGTGTATTTTACAGTTTATTTTATTTTACAATGACCCATGTTTTATTTTTCAAAATTTATGTATGGGAGATATACCAGTCCAAAATGTATTTTTCCAATGAGTCGGAAACAATGTTATAAGATCTAGGAATGTGCCTATAGTGATTGATTCAAATCACCTTTCAAACAAACAAACTCTTTGAAAAAGACAAAGGAGTGTAGGATTTTTTATGGAAAAAATGTGGTTCAAATGAAAAACCACTAGCTTTGAGTCCATGAATACTACCAAGTCATTAATATTTTGAGATGCATACTTGTTCAACAAACCTATTACTACTTGATACTCAATTACTTTAATGGTGGCTGGACCTATACAGAGCACTCCTGAATTGACTAAGTCATGTGCCAGAAAATACAAAACCCAAGTAGCTGAAGTGAGGTTCAAGGTATGGAGGCAAGCACCATCAAAAAAACCATAAAAAGCCATTTGATATACATAACCAAAACATGCTATAAAAAATACTATCAAAAACTCAAAACCATACTGAAATATTAAAACTGCATCAAAAGTCAATCAATATACATATATACAAGGTAACAAACATAAATGATTTCAAGCATAGTACCTTTTCAAATACAACCCATTACGAGGTTTCCCGAAAGGTATCCTATCATAGTCTACAAGCTCATAGGCCCCTTT
Organism: Pseudotsuga menziesii; assembly: GCA_001517045.1. Taxonomy (NCBI): domain Eukaryota; kingdom Viridiplantae; phylum Streptophyta; class Pinopsida; order Pinales; family Pinaceae; genus Pseudotsuga; species Pseudotsuga menziesii. The sequence continues at coordinate 314,979 of LPNX010569420.1, read as the reverse complement.
TTCTAGAAATTTACTGATGATAAAGGGACCATACCACATGGATTCAAACTTCCCCTTCCGTAGCTTATCATGCCTCTGATCATAGTTCAGAACCATGTCACCTTCGTTAAAGACATGAGGTTGATCAGAATTATCGTACTGGGCCTTAAATTGTTTTTTATGTGCCTCGTTAGCCAAGGCAACATCTCTTCTATTTTCATCAAGGTTTGTCAAGTACAAAAATGATTCTTCTTTAGCAAAAGTGTTCGGGAGAAGCTCTACTGCAAGTTTGAGTGGAAGGATTTCAAATTCGATAGGAAGGAAAACTTCTAGTCCATAAATCAACATAGATGGTGTGAAACAAGTTATTGTTTTAACTAAAGTCCTATAATCCCATAGTGTGGAAAACAAATTTAAATTCCAGTTGGATTTGTGGTATCCAACTATCCTACAAATCAACGGTTTTCAAAACTTTGTTAATGGACTCAACTTGACCATTATCCTATGGATAATAAGGAGTTGAGTTTCCATGACAAAAACACAACTTAGCACTTAACTCAGCCATCATATGATTGCGGAAATGGGATTCGTGGTCAGTGACAATGGATGGCGGACTCCAAAACTAGATATCACATGATTAAACAAAAAGAGGGCAGTAGTATTTCCATTCTCAGAATATGTAGGCATTTCCTCATCCCATTTTGTAAAATAATCAATGACTACGATGATGTAACCATGCTCACTGGCTAAGGTAGGCTTACGATGTAAGAAATCAATTCCCCATTTGGCGAAAGGGCCAACGAGAATGACAGGGTGTAAAGGAGTAGGGTGGGTGCTCTTTTTAGGATAAAATAGTTGATAGGGCAGGCATTTCTTAGCTACCTCATGACAATATTTGAAGATTGAGGGGAAAAATACCCAGCGCGAAGGATTTTCAGATTTGTCGCCATCTTATAAAGATGACCACCACATGATCCAGAGTGGCAATCATTCAAAATGTGTTCAACTTCCTCATGTGTAAGACATCATCGAAGGATGGAGTCAATACCACGACGATATAGTGTATGATTTAAAATGATATAATATTTTGTGTGGTGATGGATATGAGGACAATCGCCATAGGACATATTAGGATGAAAAATTTGGGTCTAGAGATAAATGATCAAATATCCATACCACGGATCGGTTGTGCTAATAAGGAACAAAAATTCATCCATAAATGAATCATTGGGCTCAACTTCCATCAGAGCATAGGGAAGATCAAATTAACTCCGTGAAAACTAAGGACTTCTTTGAAGTATCCTTAGCTAACTCGAGATCGAATTCCTATAAGATGATGAACCAACAGGAATACTTCCCCCCTAGTACTTGACGAGTCAAAATGTAATACATGGGATTTTGATCCACAAGAAAAATTGTAGTGCGTAGTAAGATGTAGTGATGAAATTTTTACATAGCAATGACTGTATCCAAAGATAAATTTTCCACAAGTGAATAATGTGTTATAGTGTCAAGGAGAGTCTTACTTAGGTAATAAATCACGTGTTCTTGGTTGTTGAGATATTCCCACACTAGAAACATACCGATAGTAGTAGTGGAGGAAGCAACATACAATAAAAAGTATTTTGAGTAATTTGAGGAGTACAAAATCGGTGAATGTGTTGGAGCGTGTTTCAAATTATAAATCTCATTGGGCTTGGTCATCCCAAAAGAACAGAGTGTCCTTCTTAAGGAGACACATAAATCCATGCGATTTTTTTGCGAAACTGTATACAAAACTATGAAGAAAGTTTTCCTTCCCTTGCAAACTTTGGAGTTCAGTCATTATAGTCGAGGCAGGTAAGGCCAAAATAGCATCTATTTTTAAAGGATCGATCCTGATGCCATCTTTGTAAACCATAAACCCAAGAATATGTATAGTCTCAACATAAAAGACACATTTGTGTGGATTAATCCAAATATTATAATGATGACTTCTAAGGAAAATGTCCCCAAGATTCCCTGGATGGTCCTCTCACTGCTACGAATGAGCAGGGAGATCGTCCAGATACGGCTCTATGATGTGTTTAATATTGTGAAAATAATAGGACATGGCATGCTAGAATGTATCTCCAGTGTTTCTTAAACCAAAGGGTAACTTCCGATATGCAAAGGTTCCCCATGGGAAAATTAATGTCATTTTATCTTGATCGATGGGAAGAATTTCTATCTAATTGTAACTAGAAAATCCATCCATAAAAGAGAAGATGGAGTTCCCAACACATTTATCAATGATTTGATCAATGTGTGGAGTAGTGAAATTTTCCTTGGGACAAGACTTATTTAAATCTTGAAAATTATTACAAACCCTAACAATGCCCTACTTCTTAGCTACAAGGACAATATTAGACACACATTCTGTCAGTGGCACAAGATAAATAAACCCCGCTTTCAGAAGTTTCTCCACTTCAGCTTTAATAGATGTATCCTTCCTAGGATGGACTTGATGTAGTTTTTGTCAGACTGGTCTTTCCATGGGATAAGTATTAATTTCATGTACAATGATGGATATATCAATCCCAATAATTTATTTGTACGTCCAGGAAAAACCATCTCAGAACTCTTTCAATAGAGCTCTATAAATTTCAATTTCTTTTGTTGAACAGTTCTGGCCTACATGAACATGTTCAACAGTTGTGGGCTTCACTGATATGTCATGGGAGTTGTCTGAGTGATGTTACGAAGGTTTCCTTTGGAATCAGTACCTTGTAATAGTACAATCATTTAAGGATTGTTTAAAATATCAGTACTAATGAGAGACACAAAATGAAAGTCTACCGAACTGGCTTTGGAAAGGAAAGAGGATCTATGGTGATGATATGCCCATACATGTTCATCCACACTCATGATATCTATAATGGACTCATCTGATGGAAAAGTATGTGAGAGATAGTCTAGAGTGGGGAGAGAGGGTTCTAGCCAATAAGGTAGGTGGTAAGGATATGATGCCACCAGATGAATATCATTAGAATGGACATCGAAAATAGATTGAATAGAACCATAGAGTGCTTCGTAAGGGCCTAGCAAGGATGAATCAACAAATTCTTTACCTCTAGGATTGTGGCTGATCATTAAAAGCATGTTCATAGTTGCCACTTTTGTACTAGGATGGGTTGAGGGGAACACTCCCATGAGGGTTGAATCCTTCAACATACCTACCCTAACCATTTGATATGGCGGAGGGGATTGTCCTAGCATAGGAATATTATTTGCAGTGGGGGTAGTAACATCTGGTGAACAAAAATTGAGTTGATCAATGGTCATAATATTCCCCAAATGAGGGAATTGGAGAGTCTAAAAAAATGTCAAGGCAAAGGTTGTCATAGCATAGAAAAAATTTCTCCCCAATAACAGATTGTAATCCAATGAAGCATCGACTACCTCCACTTGAATGGAAATGGTCTTGCACCCAAGCTCAATAGAAAGGGCGAGTAACAAACCATGAGGTTGGAAACCTCATTCGTTGAAATATTTCAAGGTTGTGGGTGACTTAGTAAGTTCGGAAGAACCAATGGTTGTCCAACTAGACACAACCAATACTGAGGTGCAAGATCCTTCATCTAAAATGGTCATATGGACCTTTCTCCCAACTACTCTTGTCACGATTTGAAACACGAGCTAGTGGGGTAATCTAGACTTGTAATTCTACACATTAAAATGAATCAAATTACTGTTATCTGGGTCTAAGGCACCTAAATCCATCAACAAGTTTTTGCGTTGTGTAGGACAAATTTGGAGTACCTCCAAGGTAGACATTGGACAAGGTGCTTGAGCCAAATATTCAATAACGTTGTAGAATTATGTACCTCGAGCAATTGGATTAAAAATATATTTATGGAGAGTCTAGGTTAGGTTTCGCGATCGTAATAGGACCATTAGATGAATATGGAGGATAACAACTAGTGGAAGGATATTTCTTAAGAGAAGGACTCTCGTCCTTTTTCTCTGCAGGTTTGTCATATGATTGACTACAAGTAGTCAAGCTAACAGTTTTCAAGGACATCATTATGATTTCTTTCGTAGAATTAGAGTTTCCTTATGAAGACATATCATCAATCAACTATTGTTGAGATGGAAAGGGGTTGGTAAGAACCACTGGTGTAGGGTTACTTTTCAAAATTTGACTAATTTATTCACGACGAGGGAAATCATTTGTGAAGTGGTCACCACTGTTACGGGGAAAAATTCCTATGGCTTGGGGTACCACAAGAGACAGAGTAACCATAGGAATCAATCCTTTCCCATATGCAAGAGAAACCAAACATATAACACTGAAGGAGCTTGAAACATACCTTATTCCAGATGGTTGATGTAGATCCCCATTGAGCTTTTCCACTCTCGCTTGTATTAGCAATTTGCTCTCTCAACATTCAGGAAACAAGACAAGCATGTTATATAATTGTGTTAGACCTACTCTAGAATATACAATCAATAACATATAATCATTTAAAAGCATCCATGGATTCAATACTCATTTAAATACACATTCTTGGATGGGAAAAGATATTTCTATTAATATAAATCATAGATTACAATAGTGACAACCTCTGTCGGCACGTCTGTGAACCAGAGAAACAAAGTCCTCCACCTGGGCCTCGACCACTTCAATAATCCATCTCTCGATAGAAAATCATCCATCTCTCGATAGCAAGCTCACAAGAAAAAGGCAATCTTGGGAAGAACACAAAGTGCTCCAAGGGACAAAGGAATGTAGACTCAAGTATAAGCTCCAGCAACAATGGACTATAGCTTTCTTTCTCTTAAATTCCTCTCCTTTCAATGTATCCATAGGGTTCCTTATATAGTGCTTCAATGGGGTAATGGAAGGTCAAATCCGAGCGATCTCAAGGAATATGGAAAGACAAGAGACAAGTGACTCGGATCCACACCAGGGAAAACTCCAAAACTATTTGGCCTTTTGCACACATCCCGATGTACGTGGGTTTGAGGGCCATATCCGCATATATACGGGAGAATAGGTTTAAAATTCATGTATAGAAAATAATGCATGTTTTTAGGTATGATCTTGGAAACATCAAAGGTACAAAAATGGTCCATGGGGTCCAAAGAGTCTACAGAGGGATAGGGAAGGCCATAAAGGTGTGATCCACCATGTGTGGTAAAACTAGCTGTAACAACCACCACACAATAGGAAGGGATACTTATCCTTCCTCTTTCCTTTATTATCATTCTCTAGGGTCGTTGCCTTGGGATTCTTTTATTGGTTTCTAGATTTATTACCTTTTCCTTTTCCTTTCTTCTTATTAATAAGTGTTTGCATACTTTGAATAACGTTCACCTCAGAAGAAACCGTAGGAGAAGAAGGAGTATTGTAGAAGTACTATGTTGCTTGGTAGGCTTAGGTGCTTATGAGGGCTAGATTGAGTTGACAATGCCATCAACAGGTGTTTCTGAAGGTGGCTTTTTAGGTTCTGTGCTAGGACGAGGAGACTAAGGGATTAGATCATACAATGTTTTGGACTAGCAATAAACCAAGTCCAAATACTAAGCACCACTGATAGCCTACTCTTTAGTAACTGCACCACCCATAGCCACGTCATGGAAAATGGGAGGCAAAAATGATTTCGTGAACCAATCAACCAACAATTGGTATAGGATAGGATATTTAATAATCCTACATTGTCTCCTCCACTCATGAATATGATTTGATATATGTGTGGAATTATTCTGACGAAGTGATGTCAAAACATCCATACCAGTTTTGTAACGGATTGACAGCTGGAAATGAGTAAGAAAAATTGTTGCCAATGAGTTGAAGTCCAAAAGTGAATGTTGCAAAAGCTCAATGTACCACTTAGCATATGTATTGGTCAAAGTTTGTTGGAATATCCTAAAATGGAATGAATCATCTATCAAGGAGTTGGAAGAGCACCATAAATGGAATTCCATAACATGGCTTTTGGGATATTTTCCCTACTTCCCATCTAATTTCAGGATAATCTGATGGTAACTTCACTGGAATTACAGGCCATGAAGGGTTATGATGGATGGGGTCATTGATCAACTTGGACAGATCAGCCAAGTGCAAAGTTGCCAAAAAAGGAGTTTCCAATTAGGTTGTGTACTAGTAATACTGATATGGCATCTGTATAATAGTAGGACCATAGGTCGATTGATACACTGGTTTTTGGGGATTTGGATTCAAAAATGATCGTCTCAAAGATCCACTAGATGGAGGAGGGCCTCGGGGAGGAGGGTTTCCTCCAGGTGGTGGTGGTGGTCCTCCTCTGTGTGGGTCTCCACCAGGTGGTCCTCCGAGAGGCAGTCCACTAGAAGGTGGTCGTCCATAAGGTGGTCCTCCAGGTGGTGGTCCCTCAGGAGGTGGTATTCTAAGTCATGGTCCCCCAGAAGGTGGTCCTCGATAAGGTGGTCCCCTAGAAGGAGGACCTCCCATAGGTGGGCCTCTTCTAGGCGGCCCTCCAAAAGGTGGGCCACCATAACCTCCAGTATTATTCATATATATCCTTCTAGGAATAGGTATATATGACCAATTAGGTTGCACCCATTGTGTAAACATGTTTTCGGTGTAAGAAATATGAGGATATACCTTTCTTATAGATGTAGGTTAAAATTTCACATTGATTATGGATGGAATATTTCCTGGGTAAGTATAACCCCAAGAAGGTTGACTAACAATGGGTTGTACCCCTAAGGGTTTCCCTATACTAGGAGGAGGAGTAATTGCTTTGGTTTTTGTGGAAGGAACTACAACTTTTGGCTGTCCTACAATAAGTGTATGTATTGTACTAGAAGTGACTCCACAAAATACTGATGCAACTTGAGCTGGGGGTTGCCCCTACTAGTAGAAGATATGGGAGAATGAGAAGCAGAACTAGGATTTGAAACTGTAGTAATAGGGTCGGAGGGTTGGCCTAGATCATGAACTATAGAACCTCAAGCTAGTGATGTTAAACTATGAGTTACTTGAGATGATGAAAGTGGACAATATCTAGGGGGGGTTTCTTCTAAAATATGTGGCAGAAGAGCCGACATGGGTGCACAATGAGAAATAGGTGAAGCAATAAAGTTTGCAAGCTTTTCTTGAGCACTGTGTAAATGATGAATAGATGACTAGACCCTTCTAAACATTTCCTCATTCCATGGGTCTTCCCTAGGGGGATTAAAAAAAGAAGGTCTGGTAGTCCCAAATTCAAAAATAGATTGACCTAAAGAAGTTATCCAAAAAGGAACATTAGGGCCATATCTATCCCCTCGATATCATCAGATGGGTGATCAACAACCCAATTTTATGAACCAACATGACCTTCCATAGGAAAATTGTTGGAGTAGGGTCCCGCAGCTACAGAAAAAGATGCTATATCAGAAGAAGAAGTCAAAAGAAGATAGTACCTAAGCGGCCAAGAAGAGAGAGCTCAACCACTACACTTAAGGAAGCGGTGAAGACAGGAGGGATTAGCTACCCTCATAAAGGAAAAGGAGCAATGGGCTGAGGCATTGAAGATAAAGGACAGAAGCAGAGTGACCGAGGAAGCGGTGCCCATACCCACGATCAGCACCGGGAAGCATGGAAGACTGCAGAAAGCTGTGGTGTGATGGAAAGCGGCAGTTCAAGTACAGATAGGCTGACTTTCATAGGTAGGGTTTTTGGGGTTACTGTTGGGACAGGCCCAGAGTGTTGTAATGGCAAGACCTTCAGGCCACCTATATAAGGATGTATTTTGTAGTGTAAAAGGTTAGACATTTGGGTAGCTGTTTAAACAGTTAGACAGTTAGCCTTCTGAGTCATTTAGCTAGCTAAGTGTCTCTAGTGTCTCAGTATTGTAAGAATCAAGCTCTGGTTCTGTTAGTCCATCTGTATTATCTTACTGTAACTAGTAGCCAACTCCTTGAGGATGTATGTAACAATCCACAGGGATTGACAGAGAGAGAGAGAGAGAGGAAGAGTATATTGTAAGAGAAGGAAATATAAGAGAAGAGATATAAGAGAGAAGGGCTCCTGGCAGTGTGCGCAGAGTTTCCCAGAAGATATCAAGATGCATATCAGGTTGCAGTGGAACTGTGTTTACTCTCTCAAGATATAATGTAAAAACCAGTTCCCGTGGATGTAGCTTCCCCCCTGGAGGTGAACCACGTAAAATCAGTGTGTTGTGCGACTATTCATGTGACTGTGCTTTATTTATCTGTTATCTATTATTTATCACATGAACTTTACTACCAGTTAATGAATGAGTAAATGTATGCTATCTTTAGTTACAGTAGCGTGGAAGATTAACTAAGATTTGAATCTGTTAAGTTTTTGGTATACGAGTTCTCAGTACTTGATGCGCGATAGTTGTAGTTACAGTGGTTAGTGATTTCTGTATAATTAGTTCAGCAAGTTGAGCATAGTTGATGTTAATTATAATAGACTGTAGGTGTCTAAGTGAGGTTGTTTAGCTTAACTATTATACTAAGAGAGAAGCCTTTGGACCATGAGAGTCATATTGAAGCCTTACCGTAAAGGATATCACAGTATATAAAGGCGATATCGCACTGCCGGAGGAACCGCGGTGTGAGATATCACAGGAGAAGGAGCTGAGCAGAGGATATAGTTTGTGGATCGCACTATCATCGGTGATGTGATAGGATATTGCTCCCTCCCAGGACTAGTGAGTAAGAAAGGTCACCATCACTGAGAGAACCTGCTGACTGAGAAGAGTCGCGTGACCACTAGGATGCTACAGAACCTGACTGAGGACACTTGAGTCTTCAGCCAACCCATCCAAGATCAATTTGGGTGAGACTTCAGACCGATCCGCGGTCTGTCGTCGAAAGGGCCAGTGAGCCAGGGGTTTTGTTGCTACATTAAAGGAAACTCGGGTCTGCCTATAGAGTCCAACAAATGGTTTCGTTGTCAGTTTTGAAAAAAGTGATGAGCTAATGTTATGTTGGCATCCTACTAAAGAATAAATTAACCATTGGGTTGAGTCTCAGGAGAAGTAATTTGCTGAAAAAGAAAACAAGAGTCCTAGACTGAGTACAGAGGACTGGTTACAAAAACATATCTTCACTGATATAGATATGATATTTTTTGCGACCTATGCAAATGAGTTGTATGACTGGTTATCAAAGTTGACTGATAAGAATATATTCAAGAAGAAAAGAAACATTATCTGGACACCAGAGCTGATTCAGGCCGTAAAAAGTGTTGATAATCCCACTTCGTGGGCAGTAGACTTCTGGCTTGCGAGTTTGCTGGAAGGCTTCGTTACAGAGTTTGCAGTCAATCAAAGAAAGAGCTTTAGCGAAGCAGAGACGTAATTCTTCAAAGGATATCACGGTAAGTACCTAAGCTCTTTAAACTTGTCCATTAAGATGTTATTACATGAAAAAGGAGTAATGGATATAGTCTCAGATGAATAAGTAAATAAGTGTAATGTCACAAGAGTTTGAGAGTGACTTTGATGAAATTGGATGTACACATAGTGGTAAGAAATATAAAGTAGATTTCGGATCTTCTTTATTTGAAAACAGTTCAGACACTACTAGAGAACAGAGTCCAAGTAATATAGAGAGAACAGTAGAGGGTATCCCTTACCACCCTTATACCCCATAGAAAGTAACCGGGACTCAGAATAATCCCATAGGAACTACATCTAGTAGTTCACAGATAGTACATACTATCGCTACATCACCTAGATCTACACCGCTGACTGGTAGTAATACAACAAACCAGAATCCACCACGTAGCAACAGAATGGGGGATGACATGAAACTACCTACCTTCAAGGGTACAAGGATAGAATACCTGGAACAACATTGGTTCTAATGTGAATCCGTATGGACCATTAAAGGGATTCACGAAGTTTGCACATACAAACCCAGTGGACAAAGGAAAAGACAAAGAGGGGCCCCAGATGAAAGATACAGCAGAAGTGCCATTATCAGCACAAAAGAGGAAAGATGCAGAAGAGGAACCACTAGAGGCACCAAAGAGAAAAAAATCAAAAGCTTCAAAGCCAGCTTTAGAGACCGCACTGACAGACGATGACTATGAGAAAATTACAGTAAGATTGAAGGAGGAAATGAAGGACTCATTCAAGGTGATGCAGCTATCACAGGACAAGCTGCAGAGCACAGTAGAAAAGCAGCTTTTGGAGATGAAAGCAGTAACTGGAAAGATTAACATAATGCAGACTCAGCTAATCAAGGTGACAGCAGGAGAAAGCTCAAAACAATCAGTTTCCCACGAGGAAATCCTTGTAAAGGATCGTATCAATACAGTGTTGATACCACTAGGGAGCATATGATTCCCTCATTCAATGATTTATGTACAGATACAGATTAGACAACCTGTCAAGGTTAATCTCGCAGAGTTCCCCGTTGATCAAATACAAATGATCCAACAACAGCTAGCCGCAGAGCTCAAGGATAGAGAGCTTGTGACTTATAAACAGAACACCCAGCTGAAACAGAAAAATGCACCAGGCACACTGCAGGAAAACAAGGAAGCAAGGGAAGAGGCCTTTAGACTTGCTTCCACACAGATGAAGAGTCGCATAGATGATGCAGATTCATTACTAGCCGATGCGACGAAGACATGGTCAGAGCTATATGAGCTCCCAGATAGAATGGCATTGCAACAGAGCATCCAAAACATAGAGAAGGCCATGATATAAATGAGGGAAGAGGTCAAGAGCTTAGGAGATCTTGCAAAGATGAAGAAGATGATGAAGATGAACCACTTGCAATAGGAATCCCAACGGTTAAGAGCAAAAGAGATACAATTCAATAACCTGCTTCAACCATATCAGGAATAGATTGTAGAGCTAATCGATGTGGTTGAGAAGAAGGTCAAGGAGTTCACTACAAGCAAGAGTGAAATTGATGATACAGAATATTCCAGCATTAGTCAAGCTATGCTTGAAATGGCACAAGAGTGTGTCGAAGCTATGAACAACGAAGTCGCAGGACTTCGAGTAAGATTCACAAGGACTTCGTAGGAAGCCAAGGAGAAGCTACAGCAGGAGAAGCCAGCTGTTAGTGGCTCAGGGACGAGCCACAAGTAAGTGTTAGGGGATTGTTGGAGTACGGTCCCGCAGCTATAGAAAAAGCTGCTATATCGGAAGAAGAAGTCAAAAGAAGAAAGTACCTGAGCGGCCAAGAAGAGAGAGCTCAACCACTGCACTTAAGGCAGCGGTGAAGACAGGAGGGCTCAGCTACCCTCATAAAGGAAAAGGAGCAACGAGCTGAGGCATTGAAGACAAAGGACAGAAGCAGAGTGACCGAGGAAGCAATGCCCATACCCACGACCAGCGTCAGGAAGCGTGGAAGACTGCAGAAAGATGTGGTGTGACGAAAAGCGGTAGTTCAAGTACAGAAAGGACGACTTTCACAGTTAGGGTTTTTGGGGTTACTGTTGGGACAGGCCCATAGTGTTGTAATGGCGAGACCTTCGGGCCCCCTATATAAGGATGTATTTTGTAGTGTAAAAGTTTAGACATTTGGGTAGCTGTTTAAACAGTTAGACAGTTAGCCCTCTGAGTCATTTAGCTAGCTAAGTGTCTCTAGTGTCTCAGTATTGTAAGAATCGAGATCTGGTTCTGTTAGTCCATCTGTATTATCTTACTGTAACCAATAGCCGACTCCTTGAGCATGTATGTAACAATCCATAGGGATTGAACAATCTGCAGGGATTAACAGAGAGAGAGAGAGAGGAAGAGTATATTGTAAGAGAAGGAAATATAAGAGTAGAGATCTAAGAGAGAAGGGCTCCTGGCGATGTGCGTGGAGTTTCCCAGAAGATCTCAAGCTGCATATCAGGTTGCAGTGGAACTATGTTTACTCTCTCAAGATATAATATAAAAACCAGTTCCCATGGACATAGCTTCTCCCCTGGAGGTGAACCACGTAAAATCAGTGTGTTGTGCGACTATTCATGTGACTGTGCTTTATTTATCTGTTATCTATTATTTATTACATGAACTTTACTACCAGTTAATGAATGAGTAAATGTATGCTATCTTTAGTTACAGTAGCATGGAAGATTAACTAAGAGTTGAATCTGTTAAGTTTTCGGTATACGATTTCTCAGTACTTGATGCGCGATAGTTGCAGTTACAGTGTTAAGTGATTTTTGCATAATTAGTTCAGCAAGTTGAGCATAGTTGATGTTAAGTATATTAGACTATAGGAGTCTAAGTGAGGTTGTTTAGCTTAACTATTATACTAAGAGAGAAGCCTTTGGACCATGAGAGTCAGATTGAAGCCTTACCGTAAAGGATATTACAGTATAGAAAGGCGATATCGCACTGCCGGAGGTACCACGGTGTGAGATATCATAGGAGAAGGATCCAAGAAGAGGATATAGTTTGTGCATCGTGCTAGCATCGGCGATGCGATAAGAGATCGCTCCCTCCCAGGACCAGTGAGTAAGAAATGTCACCATCGCTGAGAGAACCCACTGACTGAGAAGAGTCGCGCAACCACTAGGATGCTACAGAACCTGATTGAGGACACTTGATTCTTCATCCAACCCATCCAAGATCACTTCGAGTGAGAGTTCATACCGTTCCGTGCTCTGTCGCTAAAAAGGCCACTGAGCTAGGGGTTTTTTTGGTACATTAAAGGAAACCAAGGTCTGCCCATAGAGTCCAACAAAAATAAAAGGTAGTATCAGCCGTAGGAGGCTTTTCGACCAAGGGTTTATGATATGTAGTGAATTCTTTCCCAAATTACACAACTTGATTCCCTTTGACATGAGAATCAGTCACAAAACCTTGGTCTGTGGCTTCCCTTTGGCTCTCTCCTACAATACAAGGAAGCTCAAATGGTAATCCTTGAACCCTTTGATATCATCTCAAAGGTAACTCAACCAGATTGCTGGTCACCTAAACCTATCCTAGGGTTTGAAACTAGAATCATACAAAAAACCACTCCTACGCAAGCTAAAGGTCACAAGTGAACTTAAGTGATAAGAGGGGTTGATAAAAACCATTTCCTCACTAGTATTTTCAAGTCTTTTCAACTTGTGATATATCATAGGGTCTAACAGTAAAGTGCAACAAGAATAACTGGGACTGTACCCTTTCCTGAATACCTAATTACCTGGATGATACATGCATAGTAGCTCCCCGAGTGCTATTCTCAGTGTATTGCTATGACAAGATGGCAAAAAGTGATTTCTCATATGGTTTAGGGAATCCTATAAGGGTCTCCCGATATACACAAGGTACATGGGAGCTCAAATCTGTGTTAGTGTTTTCTAATGCACAACCGTTCAAAAGGGGTCTTCTGATATAAAATTGAGTACGTGAAGTAACTTTCTATATACCTCAAGGGTATGTGAAAGGAATTTTGATATACTGATGGTACGTGGAAGAACCACATAGTTCTTGAGATGCAGTGCAGGAAATAGAACGACAACTCCTATGTTTTAAGATGACGAAACACATCCCTACCCTATCACTCAAGTTATTAATTTTTTTTAACCTATAGCTACCATTAATTTTATCTTGAATGATTAAGTTAATGCATGATGTGTGGATAGAAAAGTAAAACCATGCAACATGATATGCGAATTTTTCACTTTATCGTTCGAAGTATGCCCTACTTATAGGAACGAGAGAGCGATTTACTTCTGTTTCAAAACAAGAATTCCCAAACAGTCACACTGAACTTATCTTTCAAGAATGCAAACAAGAAACAAACTTATACTAACTAAAAATTTAAATCAAGAATGGAGTGAGATCTCTTTTCCCAAAAGTAAAGACACTAAAATTAATTGGCACACTAAGCACTTTTTACCATTCTTAAAAAAATAAAAGATCGAACTTACAACTATGATATATTTTTGGCGAGAATAGAACATAAAAAGAAAAGAAGATCGTGAATGCCTGAAAGTTTTGAAACTAATCAAAGATTCAATGGTCCATCTTCAAATAGAACTATGATCAAATATCAAATTTTCTTCGAATCAAAAGAAAAAATTAATCTTTCATAAACTCACAAAGAAAAAACATAAAAACCAAAAAGAAAAGTGTCCTTTTTCAGTTGAACAGATAGTAAAAAGATATCTAACTACGCTGACTTCCAAGCATTCTTTCTGAAAATAAAAACCAAGCATACAAGCACCTAAACGGATGAAAACAACCTAGCTCTCTAAACCAAAAAAAACCAAGCCTTTACCACTTTCATATTTTGAATTCAATAGTCCTAAACTTAAAAGTGAAGCTAGAAAAACACTTAGAAACAGAAACCAAACCTAACCTAGCTCTGAAATCACAGGGTATCAAAACCCTACCTGGCATTGCTTGGCGGGGGTTGGTGACATTGCGCTACTGCCTGGGCACTGCCTTTTTTCCACTATGACAGAGCGATGGCACCACTTGTTTACCACTGAGAATGTAAGGTGGCTCCACCTATTGTCCTCACTGAAAGCACGATGATGATTGTAAATGTCAAAACGAAAAGGCATAAAAAAAGAGAAAGTTAAGTGTTGAGCTACTGGCATCAAATCATGAAAATAACAAGAAAATTAAGTATAGAAAGCAAATGTGTTTCGGATCTAAACAAACCTGGTTAAACTGAATGAAAATATCACTAGAAAAATAGTAGATCTGATCACTAAAAGGTTGGATTTTGGATTACAGATAAGATTTTGAAAACCAAGAAAGATTAAATTTGTTGAATGTCTTCCCTAGTATGGTGTCCAGATTTGTTTCTAGAAATTCTCACCTCTTGCTGACAAGACCTATTTCCCTAGGTATGAATGGTTCAGATATAGAACAAATAAGTGATAGCAAGGATATAAGACTTCCCCTAGAGCTTGTAGATATCTTGAATGAGTCCATTAGCTATTCTGCAGTGTGATTTAGTTTTATTCTATGGTGTTGAATCTCCATAGATGTACCTACAACAAAACAAATCAAACAAAAAATGAGATCAAAGGTACTAGAAAATGGTCTATAGTTTTATATTAGTGACTAAGGAATCCAATAATAAAATGAATGATTGCAACATAATACATTTTATGGGAAAGGAACCAGCTTTGCATTAAAATGAAGAAGAGAGATTACAACCATTTCCTTAGTGTTGTGACGATCCTTCACATTCCATGTCGTGTCCTTAAAGCTCTAACTTGTCTCTTCTAAGCTCACCCTATATTTGGCCAGAATCTTAGTGAAACAACATAACTTTTCTCTCCCTTCCCATTGATGATTAGCCAGGTTTTATAGGCCTTGGGAGGATAGGGATGGTTGAGAAAAAGGTGGATGAGGTGGAAGGGAGATGCTACTCGGGGGGATATTGAGTCCACATGGTCCACAAGATTATGGATGAGGGTGCCACGAAGTCTTCCTTTGAGAAGCTTCATGAATCTTCTCTTTTTCTCTTTAAAACTCAAGCACCTCTCTTTCTCTATGTAGACCGAGCATTACCAAGGTAGAAACCATTCTTGAACAAAGGATAAAGGCGGTTCCACCTCTTATTTTCAAGAGATGATAGGCGTTACTGAAGACGGTAACACTTTTTCCATTGAAGGCAAAGGAGGTGGTGGAATCAAATATGGAAAATAGCAGTCTACGCCAATGTCCAACTTCAGAGTTTGGGAATTGAGGGTAATTTCTGATGTTTTGGGCCTCAACACATGATGGTGATGAGATTTATGTGTAACTAAATCCCTCCCAAATCATGAGGATAGAGGGATATGAAAGGTGAGATATTTTAAAGAGCCTGTTATCACTTCGAGGTGAGAAATCACTTGATCAGAGATCATCATCAACTAGGATTCTGAAATACATCACTACTTTTGAGTTATATCCAAATAATTCCTCATTATGGTTGCAGACCAATACAAGGTGGATCCATGAGAGAAATGACTAAAAATGGCTACTATAATACAACGTAGATACAGGTGAAGAAGACTCAAACTTGGACATAGCTACCAGACATACAATGTACATCCATGTCAAAGGGAAGAAAATTTGAGCACAACCATGACCATACAAATGTTGATCCATGCTAGGACTTATAGAATATACTCCATCGCAACCTGGATAAAGCAATGAGTGCTTAATATGTACCCAGGTTCTTTGTTTTGTATTCAACAAAGTAGGATTATATCCATGTGATTACAATGTTTTGATGTTGCACATGGTAAAAACTACTTGATTATCGGTCAATTATGAGAACTGTTAACAAGTGCGAGAAAGATCACCATTAATGTTGATGATTCCCAAGGTACCTTAGTACAGTCTCCTAATTGTGAATAGATGATCTAAAGTCAAACACTCAATTGAATATTTTGATCAAAGTTCAATGATGTGAACCTATGTCGAGAGCAATAGAATCTATCATTGATGCATGCAAATATCAAGGTACTAATTTGTTTCCAAGACTAATTCTTGGATGATGCACTGAAGTCGATAGGAATAGTTTCATCGAAGGAGGGCCATGATGAATCCCACAATGACGACATGAAACTCAAAACGAAGTTCTAGAATTTTGAGTATGATGTGACCATAGGACTAGCTCAAAAGTTACTGACACGAAGGTTGCTTTGATTACAGAGGTAAAATCTCAAATTTTCTTTGAACATTGGGTGACATAACCGAATACTTGGCAGCATTGACTAGACCAGGAGGATACCAAGACATAATGCGATGATAGATGACGCATTCTTTGAAAGACTCAAAGGAGTGACATGAATCATGAAAGTGGATCGACTTGGAAGCAAGATAAATACCCAATTGAGTGAATGAAATGCAAACAAGTGCCATATTCAAAGGTGACTACTAACTTCCATTATTTGGAAAATGAAATAGTTCCCTTCCCTTAATTTCCCCATCATGATTGATGAGTACCTCTTTTTGTTTTTACTAGTTCAAAGAGGGTAACAAAAACTTGTTGTAGCTTATCCTGAGATAATTCCATTCTCACATATTTAATGAACCTGAGAAAGGATGGGTTCATTCCCAAATGAGGGTCTCTTAGTGTTTAGTTTAATGAGTCCATTGAATGTTATCTTGGTATCATTCATGTTTAGAGAGTCTAAACGAAAATGAAAGAATATTCAAAAGGGTCCTTTTTCGTATGATTTAATGCCTAGGTCCTGTGTTACACATAAATATCATAATCATCATGTGATGAGGTCCTAAACATCAGTTATTTTCCTAAATCCTAAGTTGTGAAGTGAAACACTGGCCCTGACTTCAGTCTTGCATATAAAAGTTCAGCACCCCTTCCACCCTTAGGGAAAGAAGCATTACCTTCTTCAGTAACACTCAATGTATCTTGACAGTAGGTGGTGCCACCTCTTTTCCCCCTCGTGCAATGTGCGGTTCTACCCTGTCATGACTATGTCATACTAAAGGAGAAGCGGTGCCTAAGGTAAAAAGTGAAAAAGATAATATTCCATGAAGCTTCTCAAAGGAAGATTTCGTGGTACCCCATCCCTACTCAGGAGGACCACTTGGACTCGATATCTATCCTTTAGGGATCTCCCTTCCACCTCACCCACCATTTAATCAACCATCCCTATCCTCCCAAGGCCTATAAAAGTAGGATCATACCCCATGGTTGAGAGAGAGAAAATTTATGTTGTTGCATTGAGGTTCTAGCCAAATCAGTAGGGTGAGCATAGAAGGAGCAAGTTTGAGCTTTTGGGGACAAGGCATTGGTATGTGAAGGAGCATCACAACACTAAGCTGAAGGTTGTCATATCTCTTCTTCATCTTGAATGCAAAGTTGGTTCCTTTTATTAATTTGTCACAGTGGTCTAGGAACTAAAAACACAGTCTCATAAAGAATTCAGACAAATATGCATAAAATTGGCAAAATGGTGCTGCAATGGAAGTAGCAGCTCTGTATAATCAAATGAAAGAATGATGATACAATACAATGATCATGCAAGATGCATGAATTCCAAGACAATTCAATTTCCCAAGGATTTCATTAGAATTGAATGATTGAGTCATGCATCTGGAATGATAATTGTATTGTATCACCATTCTTTCATTTGATTATACAGAGCTGCTACTTCCATTGCAACACTGGTTTGCCAATTTTATGCATATTTGTCTAAATTCTTTATGAGACTGTGTTTTCAGTTCCTAGACCACTGTGACAAATTAATATGGTATCAGAGCTCATGGTGGGATGAAGCTCAGATGTCTCAAAAACAAGTTTTTGGATAGATCTTGCATGAAAAATTGAGCAAAGCTAAAAAATTACAGCACTGCACCAGAAGCCAAGGCTTACCACTTAATACCCCAAGTAAGGAAATTGTTGGTCAAGATTTCTTGATCAACTATGATGGGTGTGTTGAAAGCCTAAAATGTGCAGGCTATCATACCTTATGGTGTCCCTTTTGTTGTGATTTGCAGGTTTTTAACAGGTGAAAGAATTCGCTCCAACAGTTTCAGATGGCTTCTTCCATAAAATTCTCGATTCCATTCAATTTCCACTCATGGAAAGGAGACATGGAGATCCATCTACATGCCAGAGGACTCTATAGGGTCACTATGGACATTGAAGAAGAGCCTATTTTTGTGACAGATAAAGCTAGATTCTTGAACAAGAAAGACGAAGCATTCGGATTGTTGTGCCTCTTTGTTCCCCGAGATCTTCTTTTCCATCTCTCAGGATTTAAGACTCCAAAGGAAATATGGGAAAAATTTGAAACCCTGTTTGGAAAATAGGATTATTTGAGAGTATACCATCTTGAGAATGAATTGATGTCTCTCCAGCCTTCCAATTTCGAGACCTTGAATGACTTTTTCACAAAGTTCAAGCACATTGTTTTACTATTGAAGCAATGTTAAGTGGAGAAAGAGGATGGTCAGCTCATCCTCTCCATACTCTCCAAACTTGGAGCTGATTATTCAGTTTTTGTCTCTATATTCTATGCATGGAATCTCACAACCCTTGGATGGAAGATTCCTTCACTCAATGCCTTCATTGATTCCCTAACAAGTGAACATGATAAGCTTGTCTAGATGGGGATCATCAAATCCTCCCGTGATCGAATCCCTCCATGTCTCGGGGACTAAAGATCTGAAGGGTAAAGGAAAGCAGTAGAAGAACCCAAAAACCAAATTCAAAGCTCCTAAGCCTAAAGTTGAATATGAGCAGCATGAAGAGTGTCCCTGCTCAAAGAAAAACAAAGGAAAAGGGGATCATGGAAAGGAAAAAGTCAAGTGTTCATAATGAAGGAATGGATTCCACCCTGAACATTCCTGCATGAAAAATAAACTAGATGAATCTACCTCTCTCCTTGAGAGAAATCACATCAATATTCTGAAAATATTTCGAAGGAGAGATCAGCAAGATCGGGAACCACAGCATGAAAGAGGTAATGCCCTCATGGAAATCAATTCGAATTCCAAAGAACTATTGATAGATTCTGGATCTTTGAACCACATGATGAATAAAAGAGACTCATTTTCATCTTTGGAGACTGGCAAATACATTTCGATCCACACGGGAGATGACCCCACCATCATTTCAGAAGGACAAGGTACTATAGATCTTGAGAATCACTATTTTTCAAATGTTTTGTATGTACCATCTCTGGCATCAAACCTCCTTAGTGTTTATCAAATGACACATATAGGAGTTCCCAAGAGTGTATCCTTCAGCCCCAATGATGTAGAGATCACAAAACTTGCATCCGGGAAACTTGTTGCAAAAGGCATTGCAAACCATCACGCAAAAGCCTATGATTTTTCCCATTTTGTGGTGGATGCAAAGCCCACAACATTGCTGACTCATGGGATGGCATGAGAGGTTCAGCCATATCAAATTCAAATAATTGTTGCAATTATAGAAAAACTCTATGGTTGAAGGCCTCCTGGTCATCAAGGCAACCACTAGAATTTGCAAGGGCTGTGTTGTTGGAAAGCACCTTGAGCATAAGTTCGATCAGGGGAAGGAAAGACAAGCATCATGCATATTGGGACTAATACATTCTAATATCAGTGGTCCCATGCCTATCACATCCATGAATGGATCAAGGTATATTCTGACTTTCATTGATGATTTTTCCAGGTACACATGGGTCTTCTTTATAAAAAATTCATTGAACTGAAGGCCTTGATTGAAAATGTATCTAGCCAAAATATCAAAATATTGAGATATGATAATGGTGGGGAGTATGTCAGTAATGATTTTCTGTACATATGTTCCCAAATTGGTATTTAGGTCCAGCATTCAGTTCCCTACACTCCCTAGCAGAACGGTGTAGCGGATAGAAAGAATCGGTCTCTCAAGGAGATGACCCCCTGTATGTTGGAATCAAAGAAGTTGGATGAAAATTTGTGGGATGAATCCATGCATGCTGAAGAATATATTCATAATAGAGTTCCACACTCATCTATGAAATAGAATACCCCTTTCAAATTATACTTCGGACACAATCAGGATGTGTTGAATTTGCGGGTGTTTCGGTCCTCTGCATGGGCCCAAATTCCACTTGATAAAAGGAGGGATTTGAAACCGTAAAGCATAGAATGTCTATTTATTGGGTATCCTAATGAATCAAAAGGTTTCAATATTCTAGATAGAAAACAAAAAATATCATCATCGAAAGGAGTGTTAAGTTCAATGAGCCTCTTCACGAGGTGGAACTAGTGAAGGAGAAAATTGTTGAATTTCCTTCCTATTCTACTGCATATTTAGATGATGACCCTGATTTGGATCCTATGATTTATGATATCAGTGTATAGAAAAAATTATATGCTAAATCAGAACCTGAAGTGCAAAATCATCTCCCATCATGGGCCCGACAGACACTCTCCTTTGCAGGAGATAACATTGGAAATCCGGATGATCCAAGGAGAACCCGGTCTTATTTACAAAGAGTAGGCATTGCACTATCCAGTCCTAATTATTTGCTGTCCAAATATTGTTATTTGGTGATAATTTCAGACCCAAAGTCCTACTACCATGCTCGAAAGGATCTGAGATGGCAAGTTGCCATGGATGAAGAGATGACTTCTCTTCAGAAAAACACTACTTGGGAGCTAGTTTCTCTTCCTCCGGGAAGGAAATTGGTTCTATGCAAGTGGGTGTTTTAGAAAAATGTTGCTGCAGATGGAATCACCTAAAAATATAAGGCAAGGCTGGTGGAAAAAGGTTTCTCCCAGGTCCAAGGTGTGGACTACAATGAGACTTTTGCACTGGTTGCAAAAATGGACTCCATCTGCCTAGTTTTGGAAATTTCAGCATCTAAGCACTGAGAAGTGCATCATATGGATGTTAAGTCATCCTTTCTGCATGGATATATTCATGAGGATATATAAATGAAGCAGTATGAGGGCTACATTTCTGATCCATCTTTGGTTTGCAATCTAAAGAAGTCACTATACGGGTTAAAACAGGCCCTAAGAGAGTGGTATTCCAAGATGGATGCCTTCCTGTAGAAGGAGCAAGTCGACATAAGTTGACTTGAATGAAGACTGACTTAATCATCCAACTAAGTTGATGGGCCAACTTAGTCTACCAGCTGACTAAGTTGGCCCATCGACTTAGTTGGCTGACTAAGTCGGTCTTCGTTCAAGTCGACTTATGTCGACTTGCTCCTTCTACACTTCCTTCTCTCGCAAAACATCCAAAGGTGTAGATCAGATAAAAATGTGTATATATAGTAGTATGATAGTAATTTTATTATTATTGTTTTATACATTTATTACTTACTCATCATAGGTAGTACAGTTTCTTCTATTTCACTCATCAAAACTGCTCTCCACAATGCATTTGAAACGAGCGATTTGGGGCTGTTAAAACAATTTTTGGGGATCGAAATTGAGAAAAATTATGATGGGATAATGGTCACTCAGTAAAAATAGATATCATACCTGTTAGTACAGTTTAACATGGATGAATGTAGGCCTGTACCATTCCCTTTCCTTTCAGGGATCATCCTTGAAGAAGGAAAAGGCACACCTCCCATGGACTGCACTATTTATTGACAGATAATTGGTAGCTTGTTGTAATTGACTCATTCTCGGCATGATATATGTTATGATGTGAATGATGTATCAAGGTACATGAAAAATCACCATGATATTCATTGGAAGGAATCAAAGAGGATCCTCCAGTACATTCAGGGAACCAGGACCTACAACATTCACTATGCTGCAGACTTCGAGCTAGAGTTGGTTGGATACACAGATTCTGATTGGGAGGGTGATTTTATTAATCAGAATTCTACTTCCAGATATGTCTTCATGTTTGGTGGTGGCCCCATTTTCTGGTATAGAAAAAATTAGGCCGCCATAGCATTTTATTCAGTAGAGGCCGAGTATCGAGGAGTGGTGAATGCTTGCATCCAAGCTGTTTGGTTGCAAGGAATTCTTTCAGATTTTGATATTGGTAGTACTTTTCCCACTATCAAATTTTGTGACAATCAAACTGCTATTAAGATATCCGCAAGTCCAGTTACCAGGTAGAGGACCAAGCATGTAGAGATACACATGCACTATATCAGGGAGCTAGTGCATGACAGGACCATCATTCTGCAATACTGCTCGACTGATGAGCAGATTGCAGACATCTTCACCAAGAGATTTTCAGAAAATAAGTTCACTTACCTCCATTCACTATTGGGGGTGTCATCAGGGTGATCCAAATACTTTCAGTGTTCAGCTTGAGGGGGAGTTTTTGCCACTCGGTTTTCCCTATTTTCTTCACTTAGTTTGTTTTGAGCATTCTTTGAGTTTCATTATTATATAGGGTGACCTATGGCCTTTGTTTCCATGGCCCTAGCATTCTTATGCACTTTATGTTTTCTACTCCTCCCGAGTATAGCTTAAGGTGGGGTGTTGGAGACATTTACCACTATACACACTCATTTTGGTCAATTTGGCCTAGTTAAACCACTATCCTAAGTTTTATTGACTTAATTGACATCAAAGGAGCACTGTATGACATCAGCATGAGTACACCCATGCCTACCTTCAGTCAAGGAGGATAACTAATCCTTCTACTTCATTCGGGGAGGCTAATTGGAGCACTCTAGGGGTGATCTAAGTGTCATAAAATGCACTTTATTGCTAATTGATGGTTATAGTCAGTTAAACAGAGTAGTGAAGGAACCTCCCTTCATTAAATTGATTATTTAATCATTATTTAATGAACTAGAGTCAACAGGGGTGCCTCCAACCACTTCTGATGGTCAGTTACAGTTCAGTTAACCTCATCGGGGTTCATTGGAGTCATTGCAGCACTACCACTTATTGGTTGGCTTGCAGTGACATTTGTCTGAGCTACTTTAGTTAGACTTAGTGATTTATTGCATTCCAACTTCAGTTAGGAGTCAGTTCAGTCAATTAGGGTTTGTATCAGTGGTTAACTTAAGTGTTTACTATGGCTTACATTCAATTAAGCTAGACTCACTCATTGAATTCGAATTGAATGAGTGAGTCTAGCTTAACTGAATGCAAGCCACAGTAAAAACTCAAGTTAACCACTGATCAAAACCCTAATTGATTCAACTGAGTCCTCACTAAATTTGGAGTGGAATGAATGACTATGTCTAACTGAAAGTAGCTCAGACATATGTCACTACAAGCCAACCAACAAGTGGTAGCACGTTAATGACTCTAATGAACCCTGATGAGGTTGGCTGAAGTGTAACTAACCATCAAAAGTGGTTGGAGGTGCCCCTATTGACTCTAGTTCATTAAATAATCAATAAATAATCAATTTAGTGAATGGAGGCACCTTTGCTGCTCTGTTTAACTGGTTGTAACCATCGATTAGCAATAAAGTGCATTTACGACACTCAGATCACCCCCAGAGTGCTCTAGTTATCCTCTTCGAATGAAGGAGAAGGCTTAGTTAGACTCCTTGACTGAAGGTAGGTGTGGGTGTGCTCATGTTTATGTCATACAATGCACCTCTGATGTTAATTAAGTCAATAAAACTTATGATAGTGGTTTAACTAGGCCAAATTGACCAAAATGAGTGTGTATGGTGGTAAATGTTTCCAACACCTTTCCCGTAAAGTATGTTATGTTGTAATCATGTATTTTACTGTTGGATTCCTTAGTCACTGACATATAATTGTGTATTATATTCTGGTGCTTTTGATCTTGTTTTCTTGTTTGATGTGATTGTGCAGGTACATTCATGAAGAGCCATCACCATAGGAAGCAACTGCACCACTCTATCAAAGGGACTCATTCTAGATCTCCATAACTTCTAGGGGAAGTATTCCATCTCTATTGTAATGCATTTGTTCTAGATATGAACCATTCAGAATAGAGGAACAACTCTTGTCTGCAAGAGGTGCATTTTTCCTATCAACAAATATGGCAACTCCACTAGGGAAGAGATTTCAACGCATCTAATCTTCCTTCATCTTCAAAATCTTATCTGAAATCCAAGCTCCAATATTTCATTGATCAGATCTACTAGTCTATCTAGTGAGATCTTGGTTCGGTATAACCAAATATGCTTAGATATGAGTCATTCTTGGTTTCTATACTTGATTTTCGTGTCAAATTCATGATTTGATGCCAATTTTGTAGTAACTTACTTTCTCTTTTTCATCATTGTTTTGTTTTGAGACTTACAACAAGCACCACTAATGCATAGTGGACATTAAGTGGTGCCACCACCTATGTGCAACAATCATTAACCAGTGCCAATGCTCTGTTAAAGTGGATGATAAGTGATGTTGAGATAGAACTGCTCTATCAGTAACTCCCCTCAAGTAGTGCCATGTAGACCTTCTACTTTATTGTAATTTCAAAGCTCTGAGTTTTATGCTTTCTGTTCTATGTGTGTTTGGGATTTTTTTCCAGATATCATAGTAGTTAGATTCAAAGTCTGGATGTGGTAAAATATTGCTTTGTTGAATTCAAAAAGGTAGGTTACACTCATCAATTTGATTGCTTGTATGCTTGGTTTTCATTTTTGAAAGGAGTGCTTGGAATTTTAGTTCAGTTAGATATCTTTTTACTGCTTGATAAAACTGAAAAAAAAGACTTGCTTTTGGTTTTTGCTTTTATTCTTTGTTAGTTCACGAAAGACTTATTTTTTCTTTTAAAAAGAAATTTTTTTGTTGAGATTTGATTATAATTTTGTTTAAAGATGAATTATTTGATTCCTGACTAGCCTCATAAGCTTTCAGATCTCCATATTCTTCTTTCTTTTTACACTCTTGTCTCATCAAAAGAAAAAATATATCATAGTTTTAAGTTAGATCTTTCCATTTTTGAAGAAAGTTGAAAAAACGTACTTAGTGTGCCTTTGAGTATTATTGTTTTTATTTTTTAGAAAAGAGATTTCCCTTCATTGCTTGCTTTCAAAGACTAGATTAGAAGTGTGTTGCATGTTTGTATTCTCAGAAAAAAAATGGTTAGTTAAACTTTTTGGGAAAGTTTTGGTTTTAAGATGAAATTGAAAAAGAAAACACTCTCTCCTTCTCGTAATTAGGGCATACTTTGAATGGTAAAATGAAAAAAATTGGATATCATAATTGCATGGTTTTAATTTTTATGCCATCGCTCCATGCATTCACCTAACTATTCAACTTAAAATTAACAATAGCTATAGGTTAAAAATATTAGTAACTTGACTGATAGGTTAGAGACGTGTTCTAGCGTCGTAAAACGTAGGAGCTGTCGTTTATTTCCTACACTGCAACCCGAGACCTATGCAGTTCTTCCACATACCATAGGTATATAGAATAACCTTTCACATACACTTGAGGTATATCAAAAGGTAATTCATCTACTCGATTATATATCGAAAGGCCCCTTTTGAACAATTGTGCATTAGACAACACTACTATGGATTTGAACTCCCACGTACCTTGTGTATATCAGGAGGCCCTTCTAGGATTCTTGAAACCATATGAGAAAATCCATTTTTGTTGTCTTGTTGGCACAATACATCGAGAAAAACAATCAGTGATATTACTACACATGTGCCATCCAAGTAGTCGGGTATTCAGGTGAGGGACGGTTGATCCTCCTCGCTAAGTTTGACTGTTGGACCCTGTGGTATATAGCGAGTTGCAAAAAATTGACAATCCTAGTGAGGAACCAACCTGTATCAGCCCCTCTTGTCACTTAAGTTTGCTTGTGGGTTTTAGCTTGTTTAGGAGAATGATTTGTGTGATTTTTTTAGTTTTGAAACCCCAGGTTAGGTTTTAGTTACCATACAATCTGGCTGAGTTTCAGTTGAGACAATCCTGAAGAAACCAGGGCTTACCACCTGACTTTCCTCCTGTCACAGGGGAGAGCCCAATGGAAGCCATAGATCAAGGTGCTACAACTAATTCCCATGTGGAAGGAATCCCAGTTGTGGAAAGTGGAGAAAAATTCACTACTTACGTTAATCCCTTGGTCCAACAGCCTCCTACGGCTGACACTTCCTTTCATTCCCTGATGAAAGGTCATGCTGATAGTCCCATTGAAATAGAATATGGCCCTAATGCTCCTTTTTGGAGAACTTCTATGATTCAATCCCTTTCCAAATTTAGGGTTACTAGAAATTCTTTTGATAACCCTCCACTAGGTGAGGATGAGTATAGAAATATCCAAGCATCTCTTGACTGCGCTCGCAATTTTCAAGCAAGAATGGAAAGAATTGTTGCCTTGCCTCTACCTCATAAAGAAACCATGTCAGCTCTTTTACCCCATATTTCAAATCATTGGCCTTCTGGATATCATTCACTTTCTGCATCTTTGGCTCCTATTCATGATCTCCTGGCTCTTGGTGTGACTCCTCATAATTCGAGTCAAACCTCCAAACCTAATCCTGCAGTTTCGCATCCTAGGTCTATTTCTAGCCCTACCATACCCTCTATAGCCAGGGGGAAATCTTCAACTCAAATGGTATTTGTATATTCCAATGCTAGGGGGCAACACTCAGTGCAAGTTATGTCATCATTTAGTGGAGTTTCTACTAGCTCCAGATAGACCTCTTTTGTAGGACAACCCGTAGTGTTTGTTTCTCCCACCAACACCAATATGGTAAACCCTCCATCAATTTTAGGCCAACCCTTAGGGGCACAACCTGTAGTCAACCAACCTTCTTGGGGTTATGGTTACCCAAGGAATCAACTACCTACAGGAAATACAAACTATCAACCTACATCTATAGGAACTATGTATTGTGGAACCTTACCTTGGAAACATGTTTACACCATGGGGGAAACCTAATTGGTCCTACATTATAATAATGGGAGGAATTCCTATAAATACTATGGGAGGTTCTGGAGGGCCACCTTATGGTGGCCCACCCTTTGGAGGACCACCAGGTGAAGGCCCACCTGGCGGAGGACCTCCTAGAGGAGGTCTACCTTATAGAGGATCACCACCTAGAGGATCACCATAAGGACGACCACCACTTGGAGGCCCGCCACCTATAAGTCCACCCTTTGGAGGACCAACTCCCAAAGGCCCACCTTCGGGAGGCCCACCACCTGGAGGTCCACCTTCTGGGGGACCACCACCACTCATAGGTTCACCACCACCTAGAGGCCCACCACCTGGAGGTCCACCTTCTGGGGGACCACCACCACTCATAGGTTCACCACCACCTAGAGGCCCACCACCTTTAGGTGATCCTCCCCGTGGAGGTCCACCCCCTTCAGGAGGATCATTTTCCTATCGAACAACCCAACAACTAGTGTAGCAGTCAACTTATAGTCCTACTGGTATGCATATGCCTTATCAATAATACAAGTATGTCGAACCTAATCGACAACTTTCGCTATTGGAAACTTTGGACTTACCTGATCTGTCCAATTTTAATAACGATCCCATTTAGCATAACACTTCGGGGCCTGTTGTTCTAGTCAAGTTACCATCATACATTCCGAAGTTTAATGGGAAGCATGGAGATGATCCCAAAATTCATGTCATGACTTTCCATCTGTGGTGTTCTTCCAACTCCTTCATGGATGACTCTATTCGTTTGAGACTCTTTCAATGAAATTTGACCAGCACGGCTATGAAATGGTACATTGAACTTCCACATCATTCGTTTGTGGATTTTAGTTCATTGGAAACCATTTTTCTCGCATAGTTTCATCTACCTATTCGTTATGAAATGGATATGGACCTTTTGACCTCACTCCGTCAAAACACTTCCACACATATATCATACCATATTCATGAGTGGAGAAGGCAGAGATGACTCATTAAAGCTCCCATCCTGGACCGACTATTAGCTGATTGGTTCATGAAATCCTTGTTTCCTTCCATATCTTGAGATGTGGCTATGGGTGTTACTGTTACTAAAGAGTAGGCTATCAGTTGCGCTCAGTATATAGACTTGGTATATTTCCAATCCAAAACTCTGTATGACCTAATCCATAAAGCTCATCGTCCCAGTATGGACCCTACCAAGCCACTCGCAGAAACTCTTGTTAACAGGGTTGTAGATTCAATCTATCCCTCATCAGCAACTAAGCCTACCTAACAAAAATTTGCTTATGATACTACTCCTTCTGCTCCTACGGTTTTCGCCAAGGTGATGCTATCCAAAGCATGTAGACACCGGGGAACAAGAAGAAAGGTAAAGGAAAAAAAACCTGGAAACAAACAAGAGAATCCCAAGGCTACAGCCACAAAGAATAATAATAAAGGAAAGAGAAATGCTAAGTACCCCTGTATGTTGTGTGGTGGTGATCACTTTACAAATGAGTGTCCTCGTTGTGAGGATATTAGTAAATTTTTGAAGAGTAACTCTACACCAGCCGTGCTTACCGATCCCTTCCCATCTCAACAACAATTGATAGATCATATGTCTAATCGAGGGAACTCTAATTCTATGGAATAAATCAGAATGATGTCCTAAAAAACCATTAATTTAAGTACTCATAGTCAGTCATACGACAAGACAATAGAGAAGAAGGACACAAATCCTTCTTCTCAGAAAGTTCCTTCCACTAGTTCTCCTCCATCTTTGTCTAATGGCCCTCTCACCATCGATAAACCTAATCTCGATCTAATTTTATGCCCGCCTAAGAGTACCCTTAGGAAGGCTATTTTTAATCCCAATACCCGAACTACACAATTCTACAATGTTGTTGAAGATTTGGCTCAGGCAACTTGTGTGATATCCACCCTTGAGGTACTCCAAAGCTATCCAACATAGCGTAAAATTTTTTTAACAACATTTCAGGCATTAAACCCAGATAACACCAACCTAATCCATTTCAATGTGGAGAATATAAATCCATATTACCTTACCATCTCACATTTCAAATTGAAATTAGAGTAGTTGGAAGAAAGGTCCATAGGACTGTTCTGGATGAGGGAGCTTCAACCTGAGTTTTGTCTATGGGCCTGCTGGAGGACCATTGGTTCTCCCGAAGTTACAAAGTTACCTACGACCTTAAAAGCTTTTGATGGATGAGGTTTCCAGCCTCATGGTATGTTACTATCCATTTCTGTCGAGCTTGGGGGCAAGACTGTTTCCATTCAGGTGGAGGTGGTCAATGCCCCATTGGATTACAAGCTTCTATTACGAAGAAACTATTTTTATGCTATGACTGTAGTCACTCGATAGTATTTCAAACTCTCCAATTTCCTCATTTTGGGAAGATTGTAACTATTGATCAACTTGACTTCTATTCACCATATGTTGCTACTCCCACTGCAAATAACATCCCTATGATATGTCAGTCCCCTCCTCCTTATCATTCAATTGGGGTAGGTATGCTGAAGGATTTGACCCTTATGGGAGTGTTTCCCTCAGCCCCTCATAGTATGGAAGTGGTGACCGTGAACATGATTTCCATGACTGGATATAGTCCTAAAGGAAAGGAATTTGTTGAGTCATCCTCTCTTGGCCCTTATGAAGCACTTTATGATGTTGTTTAATCTATTTTCTATGTCCATTCTGATGATATTCATCTAGTGGCTTCGGATCCTTACCACCTACCCTACTAGATAGAACCATCCCTCCCTACTCTAGACTATCTCTCACAAAATTTTCCTTCAGATGAGTCCATCATGGAGATCATGAGTATGAATGAACCCATATGGGAAGATCACCATCATCGATCTTCTTTTCTTCCCAATGCTAGTTTGGTAGACTTTGAGCTGGTATCTCTTATTAGTACTGATATTTTCAATGATCCACAAATGCCTGTATTGTTGCAAGACATAGATTCTGAAGGAAATATTTGCAACATCACTAATACTACCCCATTGACATATCAGTCAAGCCCAGAACTGTTGAGCACGATCATGTAGGACAGAACTGCTCGACAGAGAAAACTGAAATTTATAGATCCCTTTTCAAAGAATTTCGTGATATTTTTTTCTGGATGTATGGGAAAATTCCTGGGATCGATCCCTCCATTGTTATACACGAGATTAGAACCTATCCCACAGCAAAACCTATCTGACAAAACTTACGTGAATTCCATCCTAAGAAGGCTGCGACTATTAAAGCTGAAGTGGAAAAACTTATGAAGGCGAGGTTTATTTATCTCGTACCCCTGACGGAATGGGTATCTAATATTGTCCTTGTGGCCAAGTATGGAACTATTAGAGTGTGTATTTATTTTTGAGACTTAAATAAGGCTTGTCCTAAGGACAATTTCCCTACTCCACACATCGATTAGATCATCGATAACGATGCTGGGAGAGTCATGCTTTCTTTTATGGATGGCTTCTATGGCTACAATCAGATAGAGATTTTGCCCGCCGATTAGCATAAAAAAACATTCATTTTCGCATGGGGAACGTTCTCATATTAAAAGTTACCTTTTGGTCTAAAAAATGCTGGAGCTACATTCTAGCGAGCCATATCCTATTCCTTTCATGATATCAAACACATCGTGGAGCCGTACCTTGACGATCTCCCTGCTCATTCACAGCAATGGGAGGACCATCCAGGGAACCTTAGGGACATTTTCCTTAGGTGTCGTCATTATAATATCCATCTTAACCCACACAAATGCATATTTTTTTTTACTCTGGACGTCTTCTTGGATTCATGGTTTCCAAATATGGCATTTGGATTTATCCTTTGAAAATCATCGCTATCCTAGCCTTACCGCCCCTGAAAAAACTCACTGAACTATAAAGTTTGCAAGGGAAGGAAAAATTTCTTCGTTTTTTTTTATGAAACTTTGTAGAAAAAATGCATGGTTATATGCGTATCCTGAAGAAGGACACTCCGTTCTTCTGGGATGACTAGGCCCAATGAACTTTTGATAATATGAAACACGCTCTGACCCATTCATCAGTGTTACACCCCCCATATTATTCAAAATAATTTTTGTTGTATGTTGCTGCCTCCACTACTACCATTGGAATGGTTCTAGTGCAGAAAAATCCTAATAGCCAAGAACACATGATATATTACCTAAGTAAGAGTCTTATTGACTTTGAAACCTATTACTCATGTGTGGAGAAGTTAGCTTTGGTTATGGTCATTGCTGTACAAAAGTTTTGACATTACATTCTACTTCGTACCACAACTGTACTCGCATATCAAAACCCCATGTACTACATTCTGAATCGTCAGGTACTAGGGGGCAAGTACTCCCCTTGGATTATTATATTACAGGAATTTGGTCTTGATTTTGCCAAGGATACTTCAAAGAAATCCTTAGTTTTCGAGGACTTGATGTGTGACCTTCCTTGTGCTTTGATGGAAGCTGAGCCTAATGATTCATTCATGAAGGAATTTTTGTTCTTGATAAGCACAACTGATCCATGGTATGAAAATTTTATCATATATCTCCATACTCAGATATTTCAGCCTAACATATCCCATGATGATCATTGTCATATCCATCACCACGCAAAGTACCATCTCATTTTGAATGATACATTGTATAGACGTGGTATTGATTCCATCCTTCGACAATGCCTTACAGATGAAGAGGATAAAAAGGTTCTATATGATTACCACTCTGGAGCATGTGGAGGTCATCTTTCTGGGATGACTATAGCCCAGAAAATCCTTCACGTTGGGTATTTCTATCCTTCGATCTTTAAATATTGTCATGAAGTGGTTAAGAAATTCCCACCATATCAACATTTGTATCTAGAAAAGTGCACCCACCCTGCTTCTTTACACCCCATCATTGCAGTTGGCCCTTTTTCCAAGTGGGGTATTGATTTTATACATTGCAATCCTACCTCAACCCGGGGGCATGGTTACATCATCATAGCCATTGATTACTTCACAAAATGGGCTGAGAAAATGCCTACATATTCATAGGATGGTAAGACTTCCACCCTCTTTTTATTCAGCCATGTGATAGATAGGTTTGGAGTTTCGCAAGCTATAGTCACTGACCATGAATCTCATTCCCAAAATTAGATGATGGCTGAATTAAGTGCTAAGCTAGGTTTTTTCCATGAAAACTCAACTTCGTATTACCCACAGGCTAATGGTAAGGTAGAGGCCATTAACAAGGTTTTGGAAAACCATGTTGCATAGGATGGTTGGAGATCACAAATCCAACTAGAACTTGACTCTACTCTCCGCACTTTGGGATTATAGGACTTTAGTAAAAACAACAACTACTTTCACACCCTTTTAGTTGCTCTATGGACTAGAATATTTCCTCCCTATCAAGTTTCAAATCATGTCACTTAAACTTGTATTAGAACTTCTCCCAAACACTTCTGTCGAGGAAGAGATATTTTTGTACTTGACCAACCTTGATGAAAGTAGAAGAGATGCTGCCTTAGCTAACTAGGCACACAAAAAATGTGTCAAGGCACAGTATGAAAAGTATGTCCAACCTCGTGTTTTGAATGAAGGTGACCTAGTCCTAACTTTTGATCAGAGATATGATAAACTAGAGAATGGAAAGTTTGAATCTATGTGGTACAGTCCCTTTGTTGTTAGTAAGGTCTTAGAGAAAGGGGCTTATGAGTTCATAGAATATGACGGGATACCCTTCAGGAAACCTCATAATGGGTTGTACCTAAAGAGGTACTATGCTTAAGAAATTTATGTACGGTACCTTTTATATATGTATATTTGACTTTCAGTATGTTTTGTCATTTTCAATATAGTTTTGAGTTTGATGTCCTTACTGTTTATACCATGTTTTGGTTATGCATATTGGATGGATTTCTATGGTTTCACTGATAGTTCATGTACTCGTACCTTGAACCTTGCTTCAACTTCTTGGTTATTGTATTCCCCATATCATGACTTAGTCAGTTCAAGAGCGGTTTGTATTGGTCCGGAGACCAACAACATTGTCGAGTATTAGGCAGTGATAGGTTTACTGACCGAGGCTGCATCTGGAGACATTCATGACCTGGTCATATTTATAGACTCTCAGCTAGTGTTTTGTCATATAAACCACATTTATACCATCAGGAACCCCACACTTCTCCGTCTCTTTTGAAGAGTGTGTCTGTTAGAGAGGTCATTCGATTTCATCACTTAAATGCATATCCATAGGTCTGATAATACGATTGCTGATTCATTATCAAACTACATTCTAGACTGGTATATCACCCATTCATAACTTCTAAAATAAAAAATGGTCCATTGTAAAGTAAAATAAACTATATAAGACACATAAAACTCATGTAAATACAATTTGTCCATTTGAAACACATATAAACACCAAAACTGAGTCTGTATCTATATATATATATATATATATAAAGTGTTTTTACAAAAATATGGTCACGATACCCAATCTGAAGCACTCTGGCTTTCAAGTATACAAAATGATACAAAAATCCTGAAGCTAGTAAGATTTCAATGATACGTCATGCAAAACACCTAATGATGCTCATGGTAGCACATAATAGCCCTTGCTACCCTACGTAGTAAGCAACTGAAGTGGCCCGACACTCCTGGAGTATGTCTCTAAAACCTCCGAGGGAGATCATCTATTGCAGCATATGAGATATCCAAAGTCAACTGACCTAGGTTCTCCTCCAGCTCGATGAGCTCATCATCGCCTCTATAGACAAATAAATATCCTCCTCTCCTGTCCATTGGGGATGATCGCCCAGGCCGTTCATCCCCAACATCTGGATGGAAACATTAGGTCTTGTCATTATCCATAAAAATCATAAAAAATAAAAAAATAAAAATATAATAAAAATCTTGAGCATTTCTTCTTACTGATGTCACCCCACTGAATGCTAGGTGGTAGAGGAAGGTCTAGATCCCCTCAAAAGTCGGTCCCTGGATAGGAATATTCCTCAATCATGAGTATCTGGTCATTCAACCATTTAAATAAGGGAGCCCCGTATTTTACCTTGGACCCGCCACCTCTAGTGCGGGCCAGGATCTCCACCCACTGCATCATGTGAGGGTCTCTAGGTATTAATTCTATGAATACCACCTGGGGTCTCAAGAGGGGTACCCTATCAAAGAAGAAGCATGCTAGCATGGTCCATGCTAGAATGGTCCCATAACCGAACTGTTTTAGTTACCCTTTCCGACACTTGGTCAGTTGATCCTTGAACACAGGTAATAGTGCCTCATCCAAGTTAAATACTGTGGGAGCCATGGATTCTAGGATAATGCCAAAATTTATGTTAAACTAATCAAGGATTCAATGGTCCATATTCAAATAGAACTATGATCAAATCTCAAATTTTCTTTGAATCAAAAGAAAAAATAAATTTTTCATAAACTCACGAAGAGCAAAAGTAAAAACCGAAAAGCAAATATTCATTTTCAGTTGACCAGATAGTAAAAAGAGATCTAACTACGCTGACTTCCAAGCACTCTTTCTAAAAATAAAAACTAAGCATACAAGTAGCTAAATAGATGAAAAAAACCTATCTCTTTGAACCAAAACAAACTAATCCTTTACCACTTTCATATTTTGAATTCAACAGTACAAAACTCAAAAGTGAAGCAAAAAAAATGCAGAAATAGAAAGAAAACCTAATCTAGCTCTGAAATTACAGGAGTATCAAAACCCTACTTGGCACCACTTGCATAGGGTTGGTGATAGAGCATTACCTCCTGGGAACCGCCTTTTTTCCACTATGACAAAGAGGTGGCACTTCCTGTTTACCAGTGAGAATGTGTAGTGGCACCCCCTATTGTCCTCACTGAAAGCACGGTGACTTCTGTAGATGTCAAAACAAAAATGTAGATAAAAGGAGAACTATTGGAATCAAAATGTGTTGAACTACTAGCATCAAATCATGAAAATAAAAGGAAAATTAAATATAGAAAGAATATGTTTTTCAGATCTAAACAGATCTGGTTAAATTGAACCAAAATATCACTAGAAAACTAGTAGATCTAATCACTAAAAGGTTGTATTTTGGATTACAGACAAGAGTTTGAAAAC
Organism: Pseudotsuga menziesii; assembly: GCA_001517045.1. Lineage (NCBI taxonomy): Eukaryota > Viridiplantae > Streptophyta > Pinopsida > Pinales > Pinaceae > Pseudotsuga > Pseudotsuga menziesii. The sequence continues at coordinate 279,728 of LPNX010569420.1, read as the reverse complement.
CAAGAAAGATTATATGTATTGAATGTCTTCCCCAGTATGGTTGCCAGATTTGTTGCTAGAAATTCTCACCTCTTGCTAACAAGAGTTGTTTCCCTAGGTTTGAATGGTTCAGATCTAGAACAAATGAGTGATAACAATGCCGGAATACTTCCCCTAGATATTGTAGATATATGGAGTGAGTCCTTTAGCTATTATACAATGTGATTTAGTTGTCTTCTATGGTGTTGAATCTCCATAGATGTACCTGCAACAAAACACATCAAACAAACAAGCAATATCAAAGGTACCATAAAATGGTCTACATTTCTATATTAGTGACTAAGGATTCCAATGATAAAATGAATGATTGTAACATATTACATTTTATGGGAAAGGAACCATCTTTGCATTAAAATGAAGAAGACAGATTACAACCATTTCCTAAGTGTTGTGATGATCCTTCACATGCCATGTCTTGTCCTCAAAGCTCCAACTTGTCTCTTCTAAGCTCACCCTAGATTTGGCCAGAATCTCAATGCAGCAACATAAATTTTCTCTCCCTTCCCATGGAGGATGAGCTAGGTTTTATAGGCCTTGAGAGGATAGGAATGGTTGAGAAAAATGTGTATGAGGTCAAAGGGAGATCCTACTAGGGGGGATTTCGAGTTTAGTTATTCCACAAGAGTAGGGATGAGGGTGCCATGAATTATTCCTTTGAGAAGCTTCATGAATATTCTCTTTTTCTCTTTAAAACTCAAGCACCACTTTTTCTCTATGTAGACATAGTGTTACCAAGGTGGAACCGCTTCTTGACCAAAGGATAAAGGAGATGGCACCGTTGATCCAAGATTTGTTATCATTTTTGGCAGTTAATTTACTCATTTAAACATATGTTTTGTCATCTTTTTACATATTTGTTTTCACGCAGATCACCATTTAGCCCCAGGTATGAATGTATTTAAGGTTTATGTAAAATCCTTTTTATTATTATCATTTTACGATTTTATTAATTAAAAGTGACATGGTTTGAAGCATATTTGATTTATTAATTCATATGTACATTTGTTTGCAGATTATACTATCCTTTGGGATGAATTAACAACCATACACACATTCAATTAGTTAGGCACACAACATGTTCATCTCATCATCCAACTTGCTATGCGATATTTGTTGGCAAGGTTTCCAGGCATTTAAATGTTGTTACTGCAGGCCATATTGTTAAGCACACTAGCAAAAAAACATCGCATTCGTCCTAGATATGCACCCAACATATCCAGCTCATGGTCCAGTGTTATACCAAAATCTTGTCACCACCATGTGATAAGACCTTTGACTTACATATTTTCCCTTGAATCCCAACACTTGGAGAGAAAACCCATTTTGATTGTCAATCTTTCATAAAAAGACTCAGCACCGTGATTTCCTCATTATCCATAAGTGGTACCTTGCTTGCATCACTTGTACCTTATTTACCATAATAGGTGCCACCGCTTATAGCCTTTGGCCCATAATAGTTTTTAACCTGAAACGCTCTGTCATAAGAGGCAAAAGGCGGTACCCTAGGTAAAATGGAAAAAAAGAGAGGCTTCTAGAGGCTTCTAAATAATGATCCTTGTGTCCTCTCTTATCCCTAACGTTGTGGGTTAGTTGAGCTCAAGATTCCCCATCATAGGATATTAGAGGCCACCTCATCCACAAATCTCTCAACCATTCCTATCCATTGAGCCTTATAAATACAAGATCATGTCCATGGTTGAGGAGGGAACCATAGAGGTATTGTTATGTTGTTGGATTGGCCACTTGGCCCAAGCCATTAGAGAGCATAGAGAGAAAAGGTGGAGCTTATGGGGATGAAGTGTTGGTTTCATGGAGATGCATGTCAACACTAAGGCTTAATTGGTTGTAAAATTCTCCATTTTATTCTAATGCAAACCTGATTTCCATCCCACATTTCTGTTGTTGTTTGATTTCACATGTAAATGTTGTTGGATTCCTTAGTCATTGACATGGATTAATATATTATGTTCTGGTAGCTTTGATGTATTTGCATGTTCAATCTGATTATAGGTACATAGGTTTACTATCGAAGCATGAATTCCAGGTATCTACGATATCCATGGAGGGTCTTCATCCTTTGTCGTTTGTTTAACTGGATCTAAACCATTCAAACCAGAGGAACAACTTCTATCGGCAGAAGGTGAAATATTTCTTCTTACAAATCTGGCGACTTCACTGGGGAATAGATATAGATATCAATTGATCTAATCTTCCTTGGTTCTTCAACTCTTGTCCGAATTGGGGCTCCTTCTCCAACTCTCTTCAGTCAGATCTGCTATCTGACTTAGTGGATTTTGGTTTGAAACTTCTAGATCTTTCTAGATATGAATTATTTTCAACCTTTTATGCTCTTTCTCACTCTCAATCTATCATTTTTACCTTGATCTCATATTTTTCTAACTTGATCTGTCGTTCTCTATGTGTTTTGGATTTTTACAGGGAACCGTGCTTATGCAGTGGGCGAGAAGCGGTGCCACAGCCTGAATCTAGTTAGCATCCCATGATGCCATCGCCTAAGTCCTATTGGCGAGAAGTGGTGTTGGTCTAGAACCTCTCTGCCAAGATCTATCCAGCGCAGTGCTAGGTAGGAATCATTCCAAGACCTCTTTTTGCTCATCTTTTGCAAAAACATTGAGTTGATATGCTTTCAGCACTGCACTGTCAGGCTTGTGTGTCAAAATCTGATGCTTGTGGTTTGAAGTTTTATGTTTAAAATTTGGTTTGATTGGAAAATTCAAAAGCTATATTAGGCTTATTGATTGTTCATTCACTTTGGTTGTTGTTGGTTGTGATTGTGAAAGGACTTCTTGTTTTTGAAAAGCTTAGGGTGTTCGTAAGATCTCTTTTCATCTCTGTGATATAGAATGAAAGAAAAACATTGGATTAGCTTCTAGTTTTCATTTCTTGTTTGCATAGAAAACTTATTTTTCCTCCTTTAAAAATGAAAATTTTTGACTGAGATTAGGTTATCATCATTGAGCATTGGGAATTGGATCTTTGATTGGCTTTACAAGCTTTTAGGCTCTTCATGTTCTTTTGTCTCTTATGCATTTAGCACTATCTTGTCAAAATAAAAATATGGTAGTTTTAAGTTAGATTTGCCTATGTTTTAAGAAAATTGAAGATAGAGTGCATGTGCATGTAGTGTGCTTCTTATTTTTGTTTTAGGAAAAGAGATTCTTCCCCTTCTTATTGATTTCAGAAAAGAGAAATCAATTTGGAAAGTGCTGCTTCTCTTTGATTTTATGTTCAAGATTGTTGTTTGGAAATATTTCTGGTTTTGAAGCAAAACAAAACACTCTCTTTCCCTCACATAGGTAGGCATACTGAATGGTAAAGTGAAATATTTTGCATAAGCATATTGCATGGTTTTACTTTTCTGTCAAAACACCATGCATTCACCTAACCGTCCACTTTAAAATTAATGGTAGTTATAGGTTAAAATTTACATAGCAATTGGAGTGATAGGTTAGAGACGTGTTCGGGCATCGTTAAGTGTAGGAGCTGTCATTATTTGTCTGCATTACATCTCGAGACTCGCGCAGTTCTTCCATGTACCATCGGTATATCGAATGGACTTTCACGTACCCTTGAGGTATATACAAAGCTACTTCATGTACTCGATTGTATATCGGAAGGCCCCTTGTGTACGGTTATGCATTAGACAACACTAATACTAATTCGAGCTCCCACATACCTTGAGTATATTGGGAGACCCCACTAGGATACCTTATCCATTTGAGAAAATTCCTTTGGCCATATTTCTTGGAGCCATACACCGAAAACAACATTCGGGGAGACTACTACGCACATACCCTTGAGGTATATCACAAGTGGCAACTTCTTGACAATCCTGGTGAGAGACCTGACTATTTGAACTCCTCCTATCATTTTAAGTGTGCTTGTTTTGACCTATAGATTGTGTACGGAAATTGTTTGGTGTGTTTTCTAGTTTTTTAGACCCTAGGTTAGATAGGAACTGTACAAACTGGCTGAGTTAAGATAGTTCAAAAGAGTATGGGGCTTGCCACCCGATTTTATTCCTAGTTCAGGAGAAAATCCAATGGAAGCTATCGACCAAGGATCTGCTACCACCTCCTAGGTGGGAGATAATGTGGTTGCATAAAGTGGAGGACCATATTCTTCACACTTGCCTCCCTTGGTCCAACAACCTTCTTGAGGAAATACCTTGTTCCATTATCCCATGGAAGGTCATGTTGATGATACTACCCGTCCGGATTATGGTCCAAATGCTCCATTTTGGGACACCCCTGTAAGACAGGCCTTTGCCTCATTTGGAACCCATTTAAACTCTTTTGAAGATGAAGAAGAACATAGGAAATACCACGCTACCATTCTATGTGCACAAGAGATTGCCAGGAAAGTAGATGAACTATTAGGAACACCACCATCACGTTCCACATTTGTTCCTGTCAGATACCGTTCATTTGCTGATTCTATGAGACCCATTGTTATAGCTGATTTTACCACACCAGGTGAATCACACTTGTATGGCCTTCCCCTGTCCCTCTACAGACTCCTTAGACCCCTTGGACCATTTTTTGTCCTTTGATGTTTCCTAGACTATCCCTTAGAACATGTGAAAATTGCTATACGCGACTTTCAAAACCCTTATCATGTATATATGTGGGTTTGAACTCTAAAACCACGTACATTGGGATGTGTACAAAATTCCAAATCCTTTTGGAGTTTTCCTTGACATGGATCCAACTCACTTGTTTCCTGGCCTTCCATATGCCTTGAGATCACTCGGATTCAACCTTTCATTACCCCATTGAAAAGCTATATAAGGAACCCTTTGGATACATTGAAGGCATAAGAGAATTGAGAGCAAAGAAACTATAGTCTATTGTTGTCAGAACTTGTTCTTGAGTCTACATCCCTTTTTCCCTTGGAGCACTTTGTTTTTCTTCCCAAGCTTGCCTTTTCCTTGCGATCTTGCTATCGAGAGATGGAGGATTGAGGCGGTGGAGGCCTAAGTGGGGGATTCAGTTTGTCCAATTTGCAAACGTGCCGACAGAGGTTGTATTCATTGTAATCTCTATTTTTATATTAATAGAAATATCTTTTCCTGTCAAATAGTGTATGTTTGAATAGATATTTTATCCATGGATGATTTCAAATTCTTATACGTTGTTGATTATATATGCTAGAGTAGCTCTAACACCAATATATATAGTATGCTTGTCTTGTTTACTTATTGTTGAGGAAGTGATTCATCAATTCAAGTTGAAGTTGGAAAGCTCAACAGGGATCTACTTCAACCGTCTGGAATAAGGTACGAGGTTTGATCCTTTAGTATTAGATATTTGATTTCTCTTGCATATTGGAAAGGATCGATTTCTGGAGTTAAGCTGTCTATTGTGGTACCCCAAGCCATAGCAATTTCCTTCCATAACAGAATTGGTAACTCCACTAGGGAGTTCCTATTAGTTGTCCTTTGGGAGTTTCTATGTTATAATAATCAACCCATAGTATTTACCCACTTAGATATTAATTCATTTATTTTTGTCTTATTTGCCTAGTCCATGAGTCCCACCATGTGCAAGTTGCTAATTGCCTATCCATAGAGGTCAAACTTGCCATCTTTGAATCATGTAGCACTTGGGAAAGCCTTAGGAATCAAATCTGCTTTATTCCTGGCCTCCTAGGCACCTATCTGCTTTTTCTGCTTTATTCCCTACTTTTTCAGTGTTTTAAGGCACATAGGAAAGCAAGACTAGGTGAGGTGAATCAGCTTTGTTGCCTCTTCCTCCTCCACTCTTTCCTCCATGTAAAAGCATGTATGAGCTTCCATTCCACCACTCATTATCTTTCCCATGCACCCTTTCCAATTTGTGAACCTCATGACAGATTTGGGATCAGCTTTTTACACCTATGGGGGATTTGCCTATTTTGGGTAAGCCTGCTTTATGATAGCTTTGGATGCCTCCTTATGCATTTGACCTATTGATGTATTCTATATATTCAGCAACCTATGTTATTACAGGGTTGGCTATTGTACACCGAGTTAATATAATTTTGTGTTACAGCTCCATATTCAGTCTCCATTGTTGACAATTTTGCATGATGAATTGTAATTTGTTGTGAGTGAAATTAATCTATTGCTGATCATAATTTCTACATGGTATAAAAGCCATTGTAGGTTATTACTCTCCTTCAAAAATTGTTTTGCAGGTTTGACACCAAGACTGGGAGCCTTCTACTGACAACCAGGACATATTTTCTAAAGCTATGGATTCACAGAAAACTATCTTGACTCCCTTCAACTATTTTGAATGGAAAGCAGAGATGGAGATCTTGTTGAGAGCGAAAGGCCTCTACAGGGTGACTATGGCAACATAAGCAGAGCCCAATGCAGCTGCAGAGAAGATCAAATGGCACAATCGGAGAGATGAGGCTTATGGCCTCCTATGTCTCAGTATTTCCCGAGACCTCCTTTTCCATCTCAATGGATTAACTTCACCGGATCAAGTATGGGAGAAGCTGTCTGAGATTTTTGGAAAGACAGATGAGATGAGGGGACATCAGATTGAAAATGAGCTGATTTCTCTGAGTCCCAACAGCTTTGAATCCATGCAGCTATATTTCTCCAAGTTCAAAGCACTAGTTTTGCAGCTAAAGCAGTGTGGTATCGAAAAGAAAGATTATCAGCTCGTATTGGCCATCCTCTCGAAGCTAGGAATTGACTAATCAGTCTTTGTTTTGACCTTCTATGCCACAAAACTCACAGCTCAAACCTGGAAGATGCCCAGCCTTGCATATTTCATGGAATCTCTCACACAAGAACAAGACAAGCTGGTGATGATGGGCACCATCAAACCGTCCAAAGACCAAGCTCTGGTTGCTGGAGATTTGAGGGTGGATTCTAAAAGAAAAAAGAAAGCTAAAAAGCCACCTGAGCAAAGAAGAGACAAGAAGCAGTCTCCGGAGGATCAACAAGGTCCCAAGAAAAATACCCAGAAGAAGAAAAACAAAGGTGATATGAACAAGTGTTCATACTGTTCGAAGGGCAATCACACTGAAAGCTCTTGTATGAAAAAGCAGATTGATATGCTGAACAATCTCCTGGAGAAGAATGGCATCTCCCTTCCAGAAGGCTCAAAGAAGAGAGAAGGAGGATCAAGTTTCGATGACAGAGAGAGAGTTCATGCTCTAGTTGCTGGAACATCAAGCTCACCCAGTTTTATCATAGATTCTGGAGCTTCAAGACACATGGTTTCGACTAAAGAGGCCTTCTCCTCACTGGATATGTCGAAAGGACCATCTATTGTACTGGGAGATGACTCTCTCACTGAAATTAAAGGCAAAGGAAGGATAGAAATTGATCATGGTAACTTCAACAATGTGCTATATGTCCCTGGTCTCGCCTCCAACCTTCTATCAGTATACCAGATGACCCACACTAGGTCTCCTAAGAAAGTCATATTCTCACCAGATGAAGTTGAGATCACAGAAATATCAAGTGGAAGAATCATTGCAAAAGGAGTAGCGAATCATGCCCAAAAGGTATACATGTTTTCACACTTCCTGCCTTACTCAAACCCCTCTGCTCTTCTTATCCATGATAATGAAGCTAGAAAGCTGTGGCATGAAATATTTGGCCATTTAAATTACAAGTATTTGTTTGATCTTAGTGAGAAATATATGGTCATAGGGTTGCCCAAGATAAAATTTTCCAAAGGAGTTTGCCAAGGCTGTATCCTAGGAAAACACCCAGAGCACAAATTTGAGAAAGCCAGCCATGAGAGAACCTCTGCACCCCTCGAGCTGAGTCACAGTGATGTTGCTGGCCCATTACCTCATATGTCCATGAGTCAGGACAAATATGCATTGACCTTTATTGATGATTTTTCCAGGTATTGTTGGGTTCACTTCATGAAACACAAGTTAGAAGTTTTTGGCCTATTCAAAGTCTTCAAGGCTTTGGTTGAAAACTAGTGTGGAAGAAAACTCAAGGTACTCAGGTCTGACAATGGTGGTGAGTATGTCAAGACTGAGTTTATTAACTATTGTGCATATGCAGGTATTCAGATGCAACATTCTATCGCCTACAGACCACAACAAAATGGTGTTGCTGAGAGGAAGAACAGATCACTGAAGGAGATGGCAACATGCATGATGGAGGCCAAAACTTTGCCACCAAATTATTGGGATGAAGCTATCAACTGTGCAGCCTATATTCAGAATAGGGTGCCTCACAAATAGTTGGATGGCATGACTCCTTTCGAAGCATGGAGTGTGCACAAGCCAGATGTGACCCATTTCAGGATTTTTGGCTCAAAGGCATGGGCTAGAATCCCGACAGAGAAGAGGAAGGCTTTGCAGCCCCAAAGCCAAGAGTGTATTTTTGTTGGATACTCTAAAGATTAAAAAGGGTACAATTTTATAAACTTTAGCACAAACAAAGCCTTCATTGAAAGGTGTGTTCAGTTTGAAGAAGAACCCCTTGGAGAAGTGGAAATTGGTGAAGCCTCTTCACCACCTGGACCTCAAGAAGTAAGTAAAAAGTTTGTTGAACATGCTGATTCTGATTTGTCTAATGGATATGAGTTTATTGCAGACCCAAACATCCCCACAAGGCCTAAATGGGCAGCCAAGACACTACATGCAGCAGGACAGTTAGCTGGGGATCCCAATGACCCAAGGAGGACTAGATCTCAATTTGAGAGTGGTCTGTGCATGAAGGATCCTGAGTTTGCTGAAAGATGCTATTTGATGGTGGAGTCTAATCCTCAAAAATATGAAGAAGCAGCAGGAGATCCAATATGGAAATCTGCCACG
>LPNX010569420.1:101896-269832 GCA_001517045.1 Pseudotsuga menziesii | reverse complement strand
GAGGTCAAACTTGCCATCTTTGACTCATGTAGTGCTTGGGAAAGCCTTAGGAATCAAATCTGCTTTATTCCTGGCCTCCTAGGCACCTATCTGCTTTTTTTTCTTTATTCCCTGCTTTTTTGGTGTTTTAAGGCACATAGGAAAGCAAGACTAGATGAGGTGAATCAGCTTTGTTGCCTCTTCCTCCTCCACTCTTTCCTCCATGAAAAAGCATGTATGAGCTGCCATTCCACCACTCATTAGCTTTCCCATGCGCCCTTGCCAATTCGTGAGCCTCATGACAGATTTGGGATCATCTTTTTACACCTATGGGGCATTTGCCTATTTTGGGTAAGCCTGCTTTATGCTAGCTTTGGATGCCTCCTTATGCATTCAACCTATTGATGTATTCTATATATTCAGAAACCTATGTTATTACAGGGTTGGCTATTGTACACTGAGTTAATATAATTTTGTGTTACAGCTCCATATTCAGTCTCCATTGTTGACAATTTTGCATGATCAATTGTAATTTGTTGTGAGTGAAATTAATCTATTGCTGATCAAAATTTCTACATTCTATCAGAATTTAATGACTTTGAATTGCACTTTTTTCTCTGTTTTTGTGTCGGGTCTGGGGGTATGTTATCCTGGTAGTGTCTGATTGGTATGAAGTTGGTCTCAACTTGTCTATTTGCCTTTATTTTTATGCATTTTTCTTCCTGTACGTGAGTTTTTAACTCACAGTCGCCTATATACACGGGTTTCACTACTATATCCGTGTATACACGCAGTTTTACTGTGAACATTCACATATGGCTTTATTTTTTCCTTCTAGAGGAAGATTGATTGTTACTGGGTGAATTTTGATGATTGCTAAGTCTCCTTTGATACTGCTAGAGTCTGTATACACCTGTGTTTTTTACTAGAGACATTTTTTTTAGGGTAAAATTTATTTTTTGAAGAATGTTCTTGTCATTGCATTTTCGATTTTTTGTTTTGGGATTAGTGCATTATATTTATTTTACCTTAGTACTTTGCTTGAGTGCTGCTTGATTGTGCTTGCAGAGTCTGGGGGTTGTAGAACCATTCTTTTGCTTTAGTATCTCATTTTTATTTCAAAAAGTCAAAAAATATTTGATTATCATTATGCATTGCATCTTGCATTTTGCATAGTACTTGCACTAGATTTGCTTTAAAGTATTAGTCAAGATTTCATATAGGAAAGCTTGCATTTATCATTTGAAGAAAAATGTGCATTTCACGTAGTAGCATACCCTATTTTTCATGGACACAATGCATTTGCGTTGATTGTTAGGTGTGCATTTTTCTTCATGTTGTGTCATAAAACCATTGGTTGCACGGTCATCTAACTTTTTTGAGTAATAAATCCAATTAAAATTAAATCTTAAATAAAATGAATTACACTATTTTATTTGACAGGGTTCACCAACAAGATTAGGTTTTAGGGTCTTGGAATAGTTCATTGTGAGTAAATTCTCCAAGACCACTAAACAACAACATGTATGTGTCTATTCAGGTGAGAGTGTGAAATTCCTTGGTATAATTGGTGTTTCTCGGGATCCTCCTCTCAAAAGGGAGGTAAGCACGAGGCAGTGTGAGCGGTTATTGATTGGGATGACCCCTAGTCATAACTGAGTAGCATCAGAGATATTTCTAGGATTGTATTCGTATCTGGGGGCTCTTTTGAGAGTTTCGGGCTTTGCTACCCTGCCCATATGGTCAATCCATCCTGCGACTGTCCACCTGAGCATTGATTATATTTAGGTGACCTTAGTTTCCTTACTTGGGATATCGAGGGGGTACTCTGCAGGGGTTATTCTGTGGGTTTCCTGGTCAGGTTGGGGTCAAACAACACAGTCGCTTTACGCGTTGAAGCTGAGGGCCACAATAATTGGTTACGTACCTTCGCTTGTTGTGTATGGGAGTCTCAAGCCTCTCCTAGGCGAGACATATCTGCTTCACTCGAGAGCTCATTTAGCCTAACTTTGATTGCTTATGTTTGGCTTTATATTTTATTGGTGTATGCTCTGTGCACGTTAGCTTGCCTAGGGTTTGCATAGTTAGAGAGTATTTTTACATTTTTTGATTCATTGTGGATTCGGGTGTGGCTCCTCGTCATTCTCATCATTTAGCAGGACTTCCACCTTCTACATCTCCTCCTCCTTTAGGAGAGAGAGATAGACAGTCCAGGTAGACTACTTCACACATTGATTCACACACGATGGGAGACCATGAAGAAGGTATTCCCGAACCACCCTCTCCCATTCAAGTGGAAGATAGGGAGTTTACTCCTACGTATGATCCTTCACCTGATATGACTGAGTTAGGTCCTGTAATTTCTGAGATAGGTACTTTTCATGATAGACCTACTTACTCTATTGTTGATCCCCCATTGACGCATCGCCGATATGGCATGCCGGAAGATGAGAATTATTATGAACCTGCAAGCACTAGTTATGGTAGTTATGGTATGTCTGGTATTCCCACACATGATTTGGCATTTCATGTCGATTCATAGTTTGAGCCTAAAAAATACGCCTGGGGACACTCCTATTCCTTACCATGTGGAGAGGTTTGGGAGCACAAGTAACATTGCACCTTCCACCCCAGTGGTGGAAGATACATCACATATTCCTCCTAGACCCAAGGTTAGTGATCCTATTAGGATACCAGATCCAAGACGAGTGACTATAGGGAACACCATCGTCCTCGGTTCCTTGTTCTTCAAATGTTCACCCTCCACCTCATTCACCTGGTCCTTTAGGCCAGAATGTTGCTATGAGTCATGTCCGTACTTCTATTACTTGACCAATTGTGTCTCAAGTTCAAGTACAGCCCGTTGTTTCGGGAGGTCATGTTCATACTTCTAGAGGTCGTGTTACTACTACCGGAGCGTATATTCCTACTTCTGGAATGTATATTCCTACTTTCAGAGTGTATATTGATACTTACAGAATGTCTCATGGGACATCTCATGCAATGACTTATGGACCTTATTATGGGATGTAGTATGGATAGGGTTCTTCACCTTATGGGTATAAGTATTAACAACCCGCTTACTCTCCAAATTACAGCTTTGTAGCCCCGAATAGTCAAGGTACACCACATTATGGTGCTTCCATGCCACCCTACACGGGTCAAATGGGAGGAGGGAACTATGGTCAAGGCCATGGTGGTTATGGTAATTAGACCTATGTGAATCAAAACTATGAGGGAGCCATGCACCAACCTTCTCATCCTAGGCTCCCTTTCCTCGTAACACTAAATATTCCTGACTTGTCGAGATTAATGAACGATCCTGTATCTCATGACCCGGCTTGGCCGACTGTTCCTACTAAGCTTCCCTCGGGCGTACCCAAATTTGAGGAAAAAATGGGAGAGGATCTGAGTGAACATGTTACTACCTCTCACCTGTGGTGCTCTTCAAATTCCTTACACCAAGATTTGATCCGTTTAAGGCTATTTCAATGCACCCTTACAGGGCCTGCCATGAAATGGTATATAGAGTTACCTAGGGTGGCATTCACTTTGTTTGATGACCTAGCGATGAATTTTCTTAACCACTTCTAGCTACCAGTGCGTTACAATGTTGGTAATTAACTCTTATCGACATTTTGGCAGGATAAAGCCATGCATATCTCAGACCATATCCAAGAGTGGCATAGATAGAAGAGGTTGATTAAAGCCTTTATACTGCCGGAATTCCTCCTCGAATGGTTCCTTAAGTCGTTATTGCCTCTTATAGCAAAGGATGTTTCTACATATAGAGTGCAAAATGAGGAACAAGCCATTTTTAGGGCATAGGAACTGGATTTGATTTATGCTCAATCCGGTTTGTTATATGAGATCATTCCCAATGCTCCATGTTCTAGTTTTGACCCCAAAGTTAAACCTGGACCACATGCTAATGTCATTGTTGGTTGTGCGAGTGCTAAACCTGTAGATTCAGTTATGAAATAGGTTAGTCAATTGTCAATCAACCAATCTGATTCGGGACAAGCCATGGCTTCATCTCAACCCACCCAAATGGTGAGTGTGCTTTCGGTGCAATCGTTGGACCAGAAGGGTAACCAGCAACCCGAAAGGAATAAAAAGAAGGGTAAGAACAATCGTAAGGGTGAAAATAGGAATGAAAATACTAATACTAATGACAATAATGCCTAAAATGATGGGGAGACAAACAATCTAAATGTAAAGTTAAGTTTCCTTGCAAGTTGTGTAAGGATGATCACCTCACTTACTTGTGCCCTTGTATCGATGAAGCCTCGAGATTCTTAGCACAAGGCCGAGCTGTGCTGACTAACCCTTTTTCTCACAATCAAAACATGAACTTGAGGACCCATGATCAGTCTGGTGGTGATCAAGATCCATCGAAGGGTAGTGGTCATGGTTGCATTAACATGGTGCATGCTCCGAAGGTTGTGACCCATGCGAAGGACTATGGTTCGTCACAACCCAACCCAGGAAAGGAACCTGATCCACCAGGGAATCCTTTGCGTATTGAAAAACCTGTGGATAAACCTAAAGTTGCACCTTACATTCCTAAGGGAGTCCTTAAGCGTTCGGGGCACAATCCTAATGCCCAAGCCTATAACTATTATGTTGTCGAGTATTTGGGCCACACTCCTTGTGCGATGTCTACACTAGAAGTACTTCATAGTTGTCCTTCGCAAAGGAAGGCTTTGCTTTCTGCCCTTGGTGTGAATGATGATAATTCTTCCTCCATGATTAAATTTAAAACCACATGAATTCATCCTCACTTGCCTTACTATGTGTCTCTTTTGATTCATGTAGAGTGTCTTAACATGATTGTCAAGCGCACTGTGATTGATAAAGGAGCTGTTGCTTCTATGATGTATTTATCATGTTGGAAGGGTTTAGGTTCCCTTGAGTTGTCTGAATCCGGTACCATGTTGACTACATTTGATGGGAGATCATTTAGGCCGCACAAGATCCTTCCTTCCCTTAAGTTCCATTTGGGAGGGAAGACCATTGCGATAGAGGATGAGGTGGTTGATGCTCCCCTTGACTACAATCTCTTGTTGGGTAGGAATTCGATGTACAATATGCAAGATATAGCTTCTTCACTATTTTGCATTGTATGATTTCCATTTAATGGGAAGATAGTTATGATTGATCAAACATCATTCAAGAATATGTTGGTTACCGCATATTCGGGAGCTTCGATCTCGATTATAGAGCACTCTCAGCCGGCAACTAGGAGTGTGGGTGTGGGCATGTATCCATCCCTTATGGGAAGCTTTAGTTGTCCTGCACCTGTCCTTATGATATGGTCTAGTTCCGGTGAGGCTTTGACATCTATGAGATCGATGTATTTTCGCACGAGTCATATGGAAGATCCTTGGATTCTTCCTACACCAAATACTTCGAGTGAGCCCATCGTGATGGACGTGTTGTTTCTTGCAACTATGGTAGCTTATCAAGCTAATATTGGGTGTGTTGTAGAGCCTAGTCCTTCCTCTTCCCAGATGGAGGAGGAGGACCCATATGTGCTGCCTTCATGGGAAGTTTAGTCTTCTCATGTGCATGACTGCCTTGATAGTGTTTTTCCTTTAGATGAAGTGATCATTGAGGCCATGTCAGGGGTTGAGCCACCTTGAGAAGAGTTGCATCATAGATCTTATTTTCTTCTCGAGCTTGACCACTTGGAGAGTGAGGAATTTAGGGAGGTTCTTAGTGAGAGAATTGGTAGTCCCATGGTTCCATTAAGCTCTCCTGGTCCGATGGCTGATGGGAATATGGAGAATATATATCCTCCCATTCCTATCAATATCTCTCATGATCTTGGCAGGATAGAAAATGTCTATATTGGGGCAGAATATTCCCATGCTGAGATTCAAGAATACACCAAGCTGTTTAAATAATTTTGTGATATCTTTGCTTGGTCTTATGATGAAATGCTAGGTATTGACCCTTGCATTGTTGAACACAAGATTAAAACTTATTCCAATGCTAAGCCTGTTCGACAACACTTGCGTGCAGTGAATCCTAGGAAAGCACCCACAATTAAGGCAAATATAGAGAATTGTTGAAAGCCGGTTTTATCTATCTCATTCCCTTGATGGAGTGGGTTACAAACCCCATTCCAGTTGATAAGAAGCAGGGAGCGATCCACATATGAACCGATTTCCGTGACTTGAATCGTGCCTATCCTAAAGATAATTTCCCCACACCATTTATAGATCAAATCTTGGATGAATGTGCGGGTAGTGAGGTATTTTATTTTATGGACCGCTTTTTCGGATACAGTTAGATACAAATTAAACCCGAGGACCAACATAAGACTGCGTTTATTTGTCCTTGAAGAGCCTTTGCATATTGGAAAATGCCTTTTGGCCTTAAGAATGCCAAAGCTACTTTTTAGCAGGCTATGACCTTGATCTTCCATGATCTCAAATCGATTATTGAAGTGTTTTTGGATGACCTTGCTACTCATTCTCATATGAGAATGCATCATTCCTATCATTTGAGATTAGTATTCGAAAGGTGCTACCATTATTTGGTCAGGTTAAATCATCACAAGTGCATATTTTGTGTGAAGTCTAGTCACTTATTAGGATTCATTATTTCAAAAGAGGGTATAAGAGTTGACCCTTTGAAGTTTGAGGAAATACTTTAGTTGTCTCCCTCGAAAAACATTATACATCTTCAATGTTTGCAAGGCATGGCAAACTTCTTACGGAGATTCGTTTTCAATTTTTCCAATCTGACTAGAGTCTTTATGCATTTTTTGAAGAAGGACACCACCTTTTGTTGGGATGAGTGAGCCCAGGAGTCCTTTGATGTGCTCAAGCGAGCCCTAGCATCGGCCCCAGTGATTAGTCCCCCAGAATATAGCCATGATTTTATACTTTATGTGGCCGCGTCCATGGAGACAATTGGTATGGTTTTTTTTCAAGAGGATGAGGAGCCCCAAGAGCATGTCATATACTATCTAAGCTAGAATCTTATTGACATGAAGATCCATTATTCCCATGTTGAGAATCTTGCCTTAGCTACCGTACATGCGGTTCAACGGTTGAGACATTATATTCTCCTTCGCCAGACCTTGGTTGTAGCCCATGTCAATCCGTTTCAATTCAACCTCACTCAAAGGATGATTGTGGGATAGTATAATAAATGGATTTTAATCTTGCAAGAATTCAATCTTGAGTTTGTTTCGGAAAAATCGAACAAATTGTTAATTTTTGCGGAGCTTATATCGGATTTCCCAAGCGAATTCGAGGAGTTGGTTTGTGAAGATACGTTTATTGATGAGCACATATTCTTAATATAAAATCTAGACCCGTGGTATGGGGATATTATTATATATTTACAAACATTGAAGGTCCCTACTCACTTCTCATGGGATGAACGACGATGATTGCATCACGTATCCAAGAATTACCTCATAGTGGATAACACTTTGTATTGTCGTGGGGTAGATTCCATTTTACGTAGTTGTTTAACTCACGAGGAGGCTGAGCTTGTGCTGAATGATTGCCATGAAGGGGCATGTGGTGTTCATTTATTTTCTACAGCCCAAAAAATATTAAGAGCGGGTTATTTATGGCCGTCGATCTTTAAAGATTGTGTAGATGCAGTCATGAAGTGCCACCCTTGCCAGGTGTTCCAATGGACTATGTGCTTGCGACCTGCCCCGTTACATCCCATCATCACCACCAGTCCCTTCACTAAGTGGGGGCATAATCATATCATAGTGGTTGTTGACTACTTCATGAAATGGGTTGAGGCTATGCCTATAGTTAAATACGACGGTGAGACAGCCACACATTTTGTGTTCGACCAGATTATTACTCGGTTCGGTATTCCGAAAGACCTTGTCACTGAACATGGCTCGCACTTTCAAAATCGTATGATAGAAGAGTTAGCATCAAATTTAGGGTAAAAGAAAGAGCATTCCTCCTCTTACTATCCTCAAGTGAATGGGCAAGTAGAAGCAGTGAACAAATCACTCAAATCCATTCTCCAATGAACCATCACACAAAGCAAGATGAATTGGCATGTCATGTTATATCCTGCTTTGTGGGATTATAGAACCACTATTAAGACTGCCACGGGTTTTTCTCCATATCAGCTTGTACATGGAGTGGATTCAGTCTTCCGGTTGAGTGTGAGATTCCTTCATTGAAGCTAGCCATAGAGCTCTTACCAGACACTTCCCCATTGGAGGAGCGTTTGGGCCACCTAGAGAAACTTGATGAGTAGCGTTGAGATGCCTTGGTGGCTCTAGAAGTGAATAAGTGTCACGTTAAGGTCCAGTATGATAAGTCTGTCTGTCCAAAGAGTTTTAGTGAGGGAGACTTGGTCCTTTTGTTGGATCAACCGAAGGAACCCTTGGGGGCAGGAAAGTTTAACCCCATGTGGCATGATCCTTACATCGTTAAATGTGTGTTAGAGAAGGGCAAGTATGAGTTAGTGGATTGTGAGGGAATGGCCTTGGCTGAGCCTAGAAATGGGCTCTATCTCAAAAAGTACTATGCATCATTTTCAGCCAAGGTTGGTTACTATATATTATTGTACAATTTTGCATAGGTAGGTCTTTTTCTTATGGTGATCGGGTTTGTGATTAGTTTCCCTTTCTTTTGGCAGATGTCAATGAAATCTTCCACCTTCATAAGATTCGTGGATGGTGGGAGCCTTCACACTCAACACTCAGCCTCTGTTGCTTAGGTGATTTATACTCCTATGGGTCAGGTATTGTCTTCAGGAGGCATATGTTTACGACCATCTTCAAACAATGTTGCTGAGTATAGTGTCGTAATTGAACTTCTACGGGATGCCATTTCACATGCTGCTCTCTCTCTTGAGGTACAACTTGATTTGGAGTTAGTAGTGTCACAGCTTAATGGTTTGTACCATGTTAGAGATATGACATTATTAAGAAGATTCTTACATGTGAGATTCCTAGAATGACAATTTGACAATATAACATACATACATGTTCCAAGAATTAATAATCAAGTTGCTGACTCATATGCTAACTACGTGTTAGATTGGCATTTGTTTCATACACAATAAGCTCATCACAAACATAAATTTGTGCACATGTAAATAAATAAATCAATCATCATAAAAGTTTTTATAAACATCCAAAATGTAGTAATACATAGTGTCATAATACAAAAATGGGGCTCTCTAGCCACCAAAATATAAATACATGGTATTACAAAATGTATCACTCCCAGGTATCTAAGCCTGTGGAGGAGGAGGGGGGTTGTGATCGTGGAATGTCACTATGACTCTAGCTAGCCATCAAAATAGTCACGCCCATGCTCCTGGTACACCCACCACCTAGCGCTGCATAGGCTAAGGCAAGTCCTTGACTTGCGCCATGGGTACTCTGTGTGTCAGTCTCACGAAGTTGGTATGAATGCTTTGGAGCATCTGCTTCACATCCACACCCATGATATCGTCTCTTCTTCCCCTCCATCTATGGCAAGGGAAGCCTTCAGGCCACCATGGTCCCACATCTGCATGCATATGGTAGATGTCACTATGTATTGTCACCCAAAAACATGTCTTTTGATTTCACATAATTAGAAAACACAAAAAAAAAATTATAACTCAAAAATTTTAAGAAGAGGGTTGAGATTCATTACCAATATCACCGTATGCCAATCCTAGTGGTAACAGGATGTCTGGGTCTCCCTGGAAATCTATCCCCGCATAGGGTTCGTCATCGGTGGCAACTATCTGTCGTCGCCACCATTGAAAGAAATCAGCTGGATAGGGGTTGGACACCCTACCTCCACCCAGTCTACGCATCGCATCCGCCCAATGCCATTGAGCTGGATCTCAAACCCCGTGTAGAGGAACGTCAACTCTAGGGCTCAATCCCAGAACACGGTCAAAGAAAAACGTGCTCAGTATGCTATTGAAACCGAAGTTTCACACTCTACCCATATTGCACTCACTGAGCTGGTGTTTCATGTTTCCCAATAGCGTAGTGATCCAATCGTACATAGTGGGTCTCATGCACTCCACTACATAGAACATCAGAGGCCGTGAGGCCTGCTGGAGTGAAGCTAAGCATGTTATCCTGCCCAGTGTTAGTAGGATGGCCTTTAGGCCCAGCACCTATATGGAGTTAGTTGGGATCTGACTCCCCACCTTCTTCGTGTCTGGATAGTGGTACACTGCAATGTACTCATCTATAGTCAGACCACCTCCGGGCCCACGAGAGCATAAGTTCACCACTTCTCCCCGTTGGGAAAGTCCAGTAATAAAATATATGTCCTCCACTTCTATGGTGAGGGACATCCCATCTATCTGGAATGACTCTGAGTCTGGATCCCAGTAGTCCACTAACATCTGCAATAGTCTTGGTTTGGCTCTTAAGCCACCAAGACACCAAAATTTGTAAATCCCACATGGCAGTAATGCTTGTTGAGCCATTAGATCTGCCCTTACTGCCTCTTCTACATCACCATGTTCACGTTCTCTCCATTCTAGGACCATTTTGCACATAAAATTTGAGTTTGATCCATTAGAACACTTCAAAATCATTGAGCACGTCTACATACACGACTGTTTGCTAAAAAGCCACGTATGTACGTGACTTTGAGGGAATTTTCTGTGTATATCCAGCCCTATACGCGGAAAAACCCTCAATTTCCACGTGGGCCATGGTGCGCATTTAAGATGGGCCTAGAATCCTAAATACACCATGGAAATTGATAAAATTTGCATCAAAATGAAAGAGTAGAGAATGGGTAAGTACCTAGAAAAAACGGTAGTGGATTCCATCGGCTGGATCTCCTAGATTTCCCTGTTGAAGTTCCGAGCTCAATTGGGTAAAAATTTCAAATGTTATATAATGTTTTGAATTTTTTACTATTTACAGAATTTTTTCAAATTTTTGAAAATTTTTACCCCCTTTTCTATAGTTTTGACCGTTTCTAATTTGTTTGGACCATTTTTGGACTAATTTATGATGTAGGAGACGTTTTTGAGTGTCGTTTCGGCCGTTGGATTGACCCGTTCATGTCAATTTCAGGTATGATGTCTAAACTGGCATGTAGGTTAGGTTTCATCACCATTTGCATTTTGCATGACCATATGAGCGTTTCATTATAGCCTTAGGTACGAACCCATTCTATTATGTCACAGAACCTTCTTGTTGTTTTAGAAGTGGCATTATGTGAATGGTAGAGATTGACCTTACATGGGTACCCTAGTTAGTGCCCTATTTTCATTTGGTGCCCATGCCGACATTTTGTCCCTTAGGGTGTGGGAGTATGTTGTATAGTATTGCCATGACATTTTGCAAGAGCCTCATACTCCTCTTGATTTTTTGCTGGCCTATTTCCCTCAGGACTCCCTTATGTCAAGTTGTAATTGCACTATCACGAGATTTGCCTGCCTTATTGAGCCTTACGTTGGCTTCCCTGACATTGAGTTTCAGCCATATAGCCCAAGATTGTCTCATGTCTAGCCATGCACAGCCATTTTATACATCCTTTGCAGCTTGATTCCCTATTTTTACTGGGAGGGGACTTTTCCCCGAGTGTCACTATCCTACACATGTATCCTTGCATTGAGCATAGGTATGTTCCACTGCTTGGAACTAGTTTGTTTTCCCATTATGACACTCATATCCTCCTAGTCTGTAACTATAAAGCAGTTTTATTCTTTTTCAAGATTTTTAAATATTTGAAAAAGTCCAAAAAAAATTAAAAAACCAAAAATTCAGACAGGGAAAGATGTTATCTTTTGGCAGTTGTCGAGTTGTGTCTCCTTTGAATAGAGCAGTGTATATCACATCCGTTGGTTCGGTTTATATTTTGAATTTAGGAGTTGTACTCATTTATCTGAGTTTATCTCTACTGATTGGTTAAGCTTCCAGTCCTCATGGAGCCTCTGTCAATGCCTCCTATGTTGCAGAGATGTCCCAGTTTTGTATATCGAGTCTATGCTACATTTATTCAGTCACCATTCATTTTTATGCTCTTGTTCAAAGGAATTTGAAACTTGATTCGTCCATTCCTCAGTTATCTTGACTTTGCATGTTAGCCATTCCTGTCACAGTTACTGGTTCATGCACCTTATGATTGATTCCTTCCACATTATACAGCTTTGTTGAGTACCTCGTGTTGGATGATGGGTGATGCCTTAATGCCCTTCTTCCAGCAGATTTCATCCCATCAACATTAGATCATTTATTCTGGGATTGGAATCTAGAGTCATTTTTGAGTGCCTTGAGACTTGCAGTCATCAGTGGCAGGTTCTCTCGCCATTGACAGTTTTTGGGAATACATCAATGTCCCCTGATCGATGGATCCTCTCAAGTGTTCGACCTCAACACATTTATTCACATTTGTTAGTTTGCACTCTAGTAAGTTGATTCCCATTATCATTATCAGTGGGTGATCTCACGTCTGTTAACGGTATACATCAATGACTAGTAATCAGACAATGGACTACTATGTTCGACCTTGACACCTCTATTCACATAGTAGGACTTGTACTCGTAGCGGTTTGTGTAGAAGACCTTCCAGATTGGTGGCATCTCATATATGCTACCTCCTTTTGTTGGAATAGGGTCCTGAAGCTATAGAAGAAGCTGCCAGTTTAGCGGATAGATAGTTTTGGCGGAGAGAAGATAAGGTAGAGCTACGACGCCGTAGCATGTTTCCAGCTGCAGATCAGAGCCGAAAACCATAACTGTTGGGACAAAAAAGTAAAAGGAGACGACGGTACCTGAGCGGCCGAGAAGAAAGAGCTCACCCACTGCATTGAAGGCAGTGGCAGAAGACAGGAGGGCTCAACTACCCTCATAAAGGAAAAGAAGCAACGAGGCCGAGGCATTGAAGACGAAGGACAGAAGCGGGAAGCGGTGCACAGTACCCATGATCAGTGTCGGGAAGCATGGAAGACCGCAGAGAGCTATGGTGTGACGGAAAGCAGCTACCTCAAGTACAGATAGGCCGACTATTACTAGTTAGGGTTTTGGGTTACTGTTGGGACAGGCCCACAGTGTTGTAATGGCGAGACCTTCGGGCCGCCTATAAAGGGATGTATTTTTGTATTGTAAAAGGTTAGTTGGTTGGTTAGTTAGTTAGTTGGTTAGACAATAGTTGGTCAGTTGTATAGGAGCCAAGCTCTGGTTCTGCTATTAGTTGTAGTTATCTTACTATAACCAGTAGCTGGCTCATTGATCATGCATGTAACGATCCGTAGGGATCGACAGAGAGGGAAGAGTATATTGTAAGAGGTGAAATATATAGAAGAGAAGAGATCTAAGAGAGAAGGGCTCCAGGCTGTGTGCGGAGTTACCCAGAAGATCTCGAGTTGCATATGCGGTGCAGCAGAACTGTGTTTACCTTCCCCTGAGCTATAATAGAAACATAGTTCTGTGGATGTAACTTCCATCTTGGAGGTGAACCACATTAAAATCAAGTGTTGTGTGATTGATTTATGTGTTGTGTTTATTTGTTGCATGTATTAGTTATTTCACGAACCTTGCTTACAGTTATTGTATGTATGCGTTATTCAGTTTACAGCACTATAGAAATGATTGCAAGTTGAAAGCCTTAAGAACTTTGTATAAGAGTCTACCTATGTTTCAGTTCTTATAATTAAGAGTCGCAGAGGTAAGCAACCTTGTATGTTGAGCCCCGTAAGTCGGAGCAAGTAGCACTAATTACACGGAGCTAGAGTAATAGGATATCGCAAGGAGGTGATATCGCACCAGCAGAGAAGCTGCGGTGCACTGTGATTGAGGATCTAGTGTAGGAGGGAGTTACGTGTGGTCCAAGGCGCGGCGATGCGGTAAGGGTTGGAGTCATCGCGAGTAAGAGGAAGTGCGCATTGCGCAGAGAGAAATATCGCAGGCTGGAAGAGCTGCGAGACACCCAGGCTACCACAGAACCTAGTTGAAGACACTTGAGTCTTCGGCCAACCCATTAGAATCACTTCGGGTGAGACTTCAGGCCGCCCTGCGGTCTGTCGCCGAAAGGGCCAGTGAGCTAGGGGTGTTGTTGGTTAAATACAGTAAACCCGGGTCTGCCCAACGACCAACACCTTGATCATGCCAATGTTCATGAGATTCATCTCTCATGACTTGATTCCAGTATGTGTCAGACATTTCCATCTATTATGGAGATCTTGATCCATTGCATATCTTCAGCCATTATGGAGATCATGATCCTTTGTATATCTTCATCATGGAGATTCTGGTTGTATATTGTACATGGCGATGACCACTTATGTCATATTGTGTATCATGCCTATTCATGGCCATTGTACTCTTATGTATCCAGGACTGCTATATGTATTTGCAGTTATGTGTAGAGTTGTATCATTGTACTATGCTAATTGGGTGGCTGGTATTCCATTTGGGATTCTTCATGACTCCACTTCTGGGATGGAATTATAATGTACTTCGGCCATTGTATGACCCCTCTGACTTCACACATTAGGGGGCATCTGTTATAGCTGATTTTACCACACTAGGTGAATCACACTTGTATGGCCTTCCCCTGTCCCTCTGCAGACTCCTTAGACCCCTTGGACCATTTTTTGTCCTTTGATGTTTCCTAGACCATCCCTAAAAACATGTGAAAATTTCTATACATGAATTTTAAACCCCTTATCGCGTATATATGCGGGTTTGACCTCTAAAACTGCATACATCAGGATGTGTACAAAAATCCAAATCCTTTTGGAGTTTTCCTTGACTTGGATCTGACTCACTTATCTCCTAGCCTTCCATATGCCTTGAGATCGCTCGGATTCGACATTTCATTACCCCACTGTAAAGCTATATAAGGAAACCTTTGGATACATTGAAGGCATAAGAGAATTGAGAGAAAAAAAACTATAGTCTATTGTTGCTGGAACTTGTGCTTGAGTCTGCATCCCTTTGTCCCTTGGAGCACTTTGGTGTTCTTCCCAATCTTGCCTTTTGCTTGTGAGATTGCTATTAAGAGATGGAGGATTGAGGTGGTGGAGGACCAAGTGGGGGATTCAGTTTCTCCGATTTGCAGACGTGCCGATAGAGGTTGTATTCATTGTAATATCTGATTTTATATTAATAGAAATATCTTTTCCTGTCCAATAATGTATGTTTGAATGAATATTTTATCCATGTATGATTTCAAATGCTTATCTGTTGTTGATTATATGTGCTAGAGTAGATCTAACACCAATATATATAGTATGCTTGTCTTGTTTATTTATTGTTGAGTAAGTGATTCATCAATTCAAGCTGAAGTTGGAAAGCTCAATGGGGATCTACTTCAACCATCCAGAATAAGGTACGAGGTTTGATCCTTTAGTGTTAGATATTTTATTTCTCTTGCATATTGGAAAGGATTGATTTCTGGTGTCAAGTTGTCTGTTGTGGTACCCCAAGCCATAGGAATTTCTCTTCGTAACAGAATTATAGATTGCATGGTAACAGAATTATAGATCGCACGGTAAGCTATCTGTTGAACCAATTATAGGTGGCATGGTAAGACCACACAACCCAGGTCAAAATACCAACCCCACCACCTCCTATGTTATGTTTGTTCCTAATATTCCCAGGTCTTCTGCATCTAAGACCCAAACTTATTCTCATTTCGTCATTACCTTCTACTGGCGGGGGGAAACCCTCGGCACAACCTACATTATCTAGCATCGAAATTGTACCTAGTCAAGGACAAACCTCTAATATAGAACCATCTACAGTTTATGTCCCTCCCACCCATATTAATGTGGTTAATCCCCCATCCAGTTCGGGTCATCCCTTGGGGGTGTTGGAGCAGGGCCCCACAGCTACAGGAAAAGCTGCTATAGCGAAAGAATAAACTCAAAGGAAACAGTACCCGAGTGGCCAAGAAGAGAGAGCTCAACCACTTCACTTAAGGCAGCGGCGAAGATAGGAGGGCTCAGCTACCCTCATAAATAGAAAAGGAGGAACAAGCTGAGGTATTAAAGACAAAGGACAGAATGGGAGTGACCGAGGAAGCGGTGCCCATACCCATGATCAGCGCCGAGAAGCGTGGAAGACTGTAGAAAGTTGTGGTGTGACGGTAAGCGGTAGCCCACAGTACAGATGCACCGACTGTCACAGTTAGGGTTTTTGGGTTACTATTAGGAAAGGCCCACAATGTTGTAACAGGGTGAGACCTTTGAGCCGCCTATATAAGCATGTATTTTGTATTGTAAAGGTTAGATAGTAGAGAAAAAGAGAGCTAGCCAAACATTCAGATAGACAAATAGCTAGTGGTCAGTTAGCTGTTCTTCGAGTCGAGCTCTGGTTCTGCTATTCAGTCTGTAGTTATCTTACTGTAACTAGTAGTTGGCTCCTTGAGCATGAATGTAACAATACGCAGGGATTGAGAGAGAGAGAGAGGAAGAGTATATTGTAAGAAGGCAATATAAGAAGGAGAAGAGATCTAAGAGAGAAGGGCTCCCAGTTGTGTGTGTGGAGTTTCCCTGAAGATCTCAAGCTGCATAATAGGTTGCAGCAGAACTGTGTTTACTCTCTCAAGATATAATATAAAAACCAGTTCTCATGGACGTAGCTTCCCCCCTAGAAGTGAACCACATAAAACCCATGTGTTGTGTAACTGTTCATGTGATTGTGTTTTACCTGTTTGCTATCTTTCATCTATTACATGAATGTTGCTTATCAGTTGATGATTGTATGTATGTTATGCTTTAGTTTCTAACACATAAAAGGTTAAACACAAGTTGAATGTATCAAGTAGCCTATATATGCGTTTATCAATGCTTGATTTATGATAGTTGACAGTTACAGCGTTAAGTGACTCCGGTATATGAGTTCCGCAAGTTGAGAGTAGTTGAGGTTAGCGTCTTAAACTGTAGAAGTTTAAGTGAGGTGGTGTAACACGCTTGTGAAGACTAACAGATTTATTAGACCTAGGAAGGAGGTCGCAGGACCTTGAGAGTTGATATGCATATTGAGCCTCATTATAGGACATATTACAGCATAGAAAGGTGATATCGCATCATCTGAGGAGCTGCGGTGTGAGATATCGCAGGGAAGGTGCTGAGCAAAGAGTAAATGTGCGCATCGCCATAGAAGTTGCGATGCGATAAGAGTCCGCTCCCTACCAATGCCAGCTAGAAGGAGAGATCACCCTTACAGAGAGATCCCGCTGGCTAAGAAGAGTCACGAGACCCTAGGATGCTACAGAACCCAGTTGAAGACACCCGAGTCTTCGACCACCCCATCTAAGATCACTTCGGGTGAGACTTTAGGCCGTTTTGCGGTCTGTCACTGAAAGGGCCAGTGAGCTAGGGGTATTGTTGGTACAGTAAAGTAAACCCGGGTCTGCCCAGTCAAACCAACAAATGGTTTTGTTGTTGTTATCTATTTAAAGAAAAGACAAATGACCTTTGAGGATAATCAGATTTAGGTCATCGCACCGTTGGATCCTTTCCAGGGTCCTAGATACATTGAACCTATCAGAGTAGAGGAGGAGGTGCATAACATGGAAATCCTTTATCAGATGATTGCTAATCAGAGTGATTACATCAACCCCACCACATAAGGAAATATCAGCTGGCGGTGCGACAACTCATGCGCATCAGATTCGGAGGTTGGTTTAGAAAATTGGCAGAATAGACTTTACGAAGTCTCAGCTCGTAGATGTGCGTTTATGAATAAGTCACTGTGATGGATCAGCATAGATATTATTGACATTCCATTGTTTCATGGATTAGCGGATGTCAATGACGTTTTACAATAGTTCG
Source organism: Pseudotsuga menziesii (assembly GCA_001517045.1). Classification (NCBI taxonomy): domain Eukaryota; kingdom Viridiplantae; phylum Streptophyta; class Pinopsida; order Pinales; family Pinaceae; genus Pseudotsuga; species Pseudotsuga menziesii. The sequence continues at coordinate 252,099 of LPNX010569420.1, read as the reverse complement.
AGTAGGAAATTCCTCAGGAGCAGAGGATGATAGCTATTGACCTTGCAGTCAAAGCCACACCTGTAAGATGGTGGCATGCACATAAAGAACATATCGCATCATGGGATGATCTTAAGAGACTGATGGCAATCAGATTCTCTAATGACAAGGAGCCTTTACAGTAGAAGTATACAGGAGAAAGTGACCCCGAGTCACATATTGAGATTTGTGAACAGAGTTGGTTGAACATTCCAGAGGATGAATGGGTTCACCTATTCATTCACACTTTAGACCAAATCCCAAGGAATTGGTACACAGAAACAGAATTGTGCAGAGGAACTATTTCATGGCCACTTATGATAGACAGCTTCCTACTCGCTTTCACTTTTGAATCTGAGTATCCAAGCATTGATCAGGCTCTAGATGTAATAAAGACTAAGATATTTGATGACTATACCCTATCAGTGCCTGCTCAGCCTGATTGGGCCATACAGTTGGAACATGTGCTAGAATGTTACAACTTCATAGCAGATCTAGATGATGAGGATGAGAATCCTTGCAATGTCAAAATTCCCGAGTTAGAAGGGACTCACGACGTTGATGGACCGAGACTAGAAATTCCCGCTATCACATAACCTATCAAGATTAAAAAGATCAATATTGGCACAGAAACAGAACCAAAGTTTGCCTCTATTGGAGACTATTGGGATGATGAAACAGTAGGACACATCGCAGATCTCTTACATGACTATCAGGACCTATTTCCCACTAACTTCACAGAGATGAAGGGAATAGTAGGATATTTGGGAGTAATGTGGATACCATTGAAAGATGATGCTAGGCCAGTTAGGTAGTGTCCATACAGATTGAATCATCGCTATAAAGAAAAATTTAAGGATGAAATTGATAAGATGCTAGTAGCAGGCATCATTGAACCTGTAGAAGAGAGCGAATGGGTTAGTCCCATGGTCGTGCAGGAAAAGAAAACCAAAGGAGAAATCAGGATTTGTGTCAATTTGCGCAAACTCAACGACGCATCACTTCATGACCCATTTTTGACACCTTTTACTGATGAAGTTTTAGACAATGTGGGAGGATAGGAGGTCTACTCCTTCACTGATGGCTTTTTAGGATATCACCAGATCAGATAAGACCACCTTTGTGACATAATGGGGCTCATTCCAGTACACGGTAATGCCCTTTGGTCTTAAAAATGCACCAGCTATCTTTTCTAGAGTAGTAGTTGTTGTATTTAAGGAATACATCCATAAATTCTTAGAAGTCTATTTTGATGATTGGACTGTATTTGGATTAATCGACAATCATATAGGATATTTAAGGCTCATGTTAGAGAAATGTAGGCAATATCATATTTCTCTTAACTTGAAGAAATGTATATTCTGTGCGCCATTTGGTATTTTGTTGGGTCATATTGTTTGCAAACAAGGCTTGATGGTAGATCCTGCAAAGATTGCCATCATTGTTAATCTTCCAGCACCCAACTCAGTCAAGCAATTGAGGACAGTGCTCAGTCATACCAGGTACTATAGAAAGTTCATCAAAGGCTATGCAAATATCACAGCACCTATGGAAAAGTTGTTAAAGAAAGAAGTGAAATTCCTATGGAATGAGGAATGCTAGAAAAGTTTAGATACCCTTAAAGAAAAGATGGTTACAGCACCCATCTTAGTATTCCTAGATTGGAACAAGCCATTTCATGTACATGTGGATGCATCTAGCATCGTACTGGGGATTGTATTAACCCAGCCAGGAGAAGGGGGTATCGATCACCCTATCGCGTACTCAAGCTGAAAGTTATCTACCACAGAAAAGAACTACACCACTACAGAAAGAGAAGGATTAGCTATGGTGTATGCTGTATAGAAGTTCATGCACTACTCTTATTTCAGGAGTTCAATAAACCAGTATTAGGAGGAAGGATATGTAGATGGTTACTCTTATTTCAGGAGTATGATTTTGAAATTATTGTAAAACTAGGAAAATTAAATGTCGGACTTGATCACCTGTCACGGATAGATTCAGGTGAAGAACCAAGTAATTTAGAGGAAAATTTGCTAGATGCGCAATTGTTTTCTATCTAGATCGTAGATGAGTATTACGCTGATATTATTCACTTTATCACTATAGGGTGGGAACCTGTTGAGTTTACTAAGAACCAAAAGAAACAGTTAGTTGTTAAAGCATCAGACTTCACTTTGATCACAGGACATTTATATAAGTTAGGTCCAGATGAAGTCTTGCGCAGATGCGTTATGCCACACGAGAAAGAGGCCATTATCAGAGAAGCACACTCAGGTTCTGTAGGAGGTCATTTTGCAGGAAAGCCGACTACTCAGAAAATCCTAGCTGCAGGATTATGGTGGCCTACTTTGTATAAAGACACTAAGGAGTTTTGCATATGCTGCGATATCTGCTAGATGGTAGGAAAACCTTCACGGAGAGATGAAATGCCACTGCGACCATAGATTACATTGCGGGAAATTGACAAGTGGGATGTATATTTTGTGGGTCCTATCAACCCACCCGGGAAACAAACTGGTGCGAGATACATCATCACAGGAACAGAATACCTCACCAGTGGGAAAGGGAAAAGCAGTAAGGAATTGTGATGCTGCTACAGCTGCACAGTTCATTTTTGAAAACATCATAAGTAGATTTGGATGTCCAGTAATCTTGATGAGTGATCAAGGCACACATTTTCTGAACCGAACTATTGAGGCCTTGACGGAGGAATTCCAGATATAGCACCATAAGAGCACTCCCTACCACCCACAAGCTAATGGTATGGTGGAGGCCTTTAACAAGATTCTAGAAAATGCTCTTACTAATATCTGTAACAGCCAAAGAAATGATTGGGACCTCAGGGTTAATGCTGTATTATGGGATTATAGGACTACATGCAAGAAACTTATAGGACACACACCTTTCAGCTTGGTTTATGGACAAGAGGTTGTTATGCCTATGGAATATATTATTCTCAGTTTAAGAGTTGCTCAAATTAGTGGGATGGTTGATACAGATACGATGAATGAAATACTAGTGCTACTGCTTTCCTTAGAAGAAGACAGAATCATCGCAGGATTTCATCAGAAAGTGCAGAAGGCACGAGAGAAAGCTTGGCATGACAGGCACATCAAAAGCAAGATTTTTTAGACAGGAGACTTAGTGCTCCTCTATGAAAGTAAGTTTGTTAAGTTTCCAGGGAAGTTCAAGATGCATTGGTTGGAGCCATATCAGGTTTAGCAAGTTACAAATGGAGGTGCCGTTCAACTCAGCAAACTGAACGGGGAGCTTCTTCCCACTTTGATTAATGGCAGTAGACTTAAGCTTTATAGTGATAGCCACTCCATTTCCAAGCCCTAACTCAAATAGTTTATGAAGTGCAGATGTCCAGTGTAGTTGAAAGGAGGCATCGCACCGGTAAGTAGTCTACACTTCAAAAAAAAAAAAGGTTCTAAGTATGAGGAATCGCATCAGAAAAGTGTATGTTGCGCAAGTCATAGGATTCTTGTGGAGTTTTTGAATGTTGCGGCGTTCATGCCGACACTTTGGTTCGAGACGATGCGGTGTGGAATCGCAGCGATGCGATGTTCCCCGTGCCACGTAGATGATATTGAAAAGAGACAGAGGGCTAGTCACTTCACCCTCTAACAAGCAGTTAATCCAGATACGACAGCTATACGTTACCCTAGATTTGGAAACAGTATAATGATTTGTCCAGATTTGATAAATCTTTGATGAAGACCGGTGCCTGCACATAAGTTTTGAGGGAAATTTGATCAGATTTTCAGCAATTAATGAGGATCGAAACGACAGGTGCCGTCTTGTCCATGCAATTAATACCACCGATGGGTTTAGCCAAATGACCATTGCTTCAAATATTATCACCTTCATTATAAATACAGAGATAATTCATCCAGAAGGGTTACTTTTGTGATTTTTGAGAGCTATAGAACAATTTGAAGAGTTTTCCCTGTGAAGAGATACTTCAGCTACAGAGTGCTGGTTTTCCCCAATTTCGTAGCTATTTCCAGTTCAGAGTATTGCACCAGATGGTTTATGTTTTAGAAGGAACCTTTAGAAGACGTTGTGCACCGATTCCAGTTTGGTGGCCTTGAATCTTCTATGACGACGACGCCTAGGGTTGTGAAATCAGGTACATCACAGGTGAGACAGCCGCTAAGGATGAGGAGTCAAGATCAGATAGTAGAAGAGTCCAAACCAAAACAAAGAAGAATAAAAGTGAGAAAAAAGAGATCTAAGAGAAGGGCTCCCGGCTATGCGCATGGAGTTTCCTAGAAGATCTCATGAAAAGAAAAAAGGACCAAGAAACAGGAATCCGAGACTCATAAAAACAAAAGGAAATGGGAAAGGAATGAAGCAGAGATGTTGAAAATGAGAGAGATACAGAAAATGTCCAAGAAGGTAGTTACATTAAAGCTGGAAAAGGACAAGTATCCTCATGGAAGTCTTACCACTTTCCCTATATTCAGAATGATGATGGCTTGGATGAGTCTGTTCGAACAAGCGCTCCAGTCGAATTTGAGGTGAATGGTACAAACCTGACCAAGGTAGCAAGATATGAGGTCGTTGAAAAAAAATTAGCAGCTTATAAAGGGTCCACCATTCACTTCTGGAGCTTCACTTAAGAAAAGTGTTGACACTATTATTAGAGGAAAGGGCACAAGAGTGTGTCGAAGTTATGGATAAAGAAGTCGCAGGATTTCGGGAGAGACTTAGAAGGACTTCGTAGGAAGCCAAGGGACGCTGCAGCAAGATAAACCAGCTATTAGTGGCTCAGGGATGAGCCACAAGTAAGTGTTAGGGGATTGTTGGAGTAGGGCCCCACAGCTATAGGAAAAGCTTCTATAGCGGAAGAAGAAAGTCAAAGGAAAAAGTACCCGAGCAGCGAAGAAGAGAGAGCTCAACCACTGCACTTAAGGCAGCGGCGAAGACATGAGGGATCATCTACCCTCATAAATAGAAAAGGAGAAATGGGCCAAGGTATTGAAGACAAAGGACAGAAGGGGAGTGACTGAGGAAGCAGCGCCCATGCCCACGATCAGCGCCGGGAAGCGTGGAAGACTGCAGAAAGTTGTGGTGTGATGGTAAGCGACAGCCCACAGTATAGATGCGCCGACTGTCACAGTTATGGTTTTTGGGTTACTGTTGGGAAAGGCCCACAGTGTTGTAACAGGGAGAGACCTTCGGGCCGCCTATATAAGCATGTATTTTGTATTGTAAAAGGTTAGATAGTAGAGAAAAAGAGAGCTAGCCAAACATTCAGATAGACAAATAGCTAGTGGTCAGTTAGTTGTTCTTCGAGTCGAGCTCTGGTTATTCTATTCAGTCTGTAGTTATCTTACTGTAACTAGTAGCTGGATCCTTGAGCATGAATTTAACAATCCGCAGGGATTGAGAGAGAGAGAGAGGAAGAGTATATTGTAAGAAGGCAATATAAGAAGGAGAAGAGATCTAAGAGAGAAGGGCTCCCGGTTGTGTGTGTGGAGTTTCCCAGAAGATCTCAAGCTACATAATAGGTTGCAGCGGAACTGTGTTTACTCTCCCAAGATATAATATAAAAACTAGTTCCCGTGGACGTAGCTTCCCCCCTGGAAGTGAACCACGTAAAATCCGTGTGTTGTGCGACTGTTCATGTGATTGTGTTTTACCTGTTTTCTATCTTTCATCTATTACATGAATGTTGCTTATCAGTTGATGATTGTATGTATGTTATGCTTTAGTTTCTAACACATAAAAGGTTAAACACAATTTGAATGTATAAAGTAGCCTGTATATGCATTTATCAGTGCTTGATTCATGATAGTTGACAGTTATAGCGTTAAGTGAATCTGGTATATGAGTTCCACGATTTGAGAGTAGTTGAGGTTAGTGTCTTAAATTGTAGAAGTTTAAGTGAGGTCGTTTAACACCCTTGTGAATAATAACAGAGTTATTAGACCCAGGAAGGAGGTCGCAGGACCTTGAGAGTTGATATGCATATTGAGCCTCATTATAGGACATATTACATCATATAAAGGTGATATCGCATCGTCTGAGGAGCTGCGGTGTGAGATATCGCAGGGAAGGAGCTGAGCAAAGAGTTAGTGTGCGCATCGCCATAGAATATGGGATGCGATAAGAGTCCGCTCCCTACTAGCGCCAGCTAGAAGGAGAGATCGCCCTTGCAGAGAGATCCCACTGGCTAAGAAGAGTCGTGAGACCCTAGGATGCTACAGAACCCAGTTGAAGACACCCAAGTCTTTGGCCACCCCATCTAAGATTAATTCGGGTGAGACTTCAGGCCATTCTGTGGTATGTCATTGAAAGGGCGAGTGAGATAGGGGTATTGTTGGTACAGTAAAGTAAGCCCAGGTCTACCCAGTCAAGCCAACAGGGGGCACAACCTTCAATTAGTCAATCTTTTGGAGTTTATGGTTATCAAATACATGTAGGAAATTTCAATCATCCACCTAACCCTACAGGAATACCTTATACTGGGATTCCATACCCTAGTAATACTTTTATGCCATGGGGGAAACCTAACTGGTCTTACATGCCAGCTATGGGAGGGATACCCATACATACTGTGGGAGGTGTTGGAGGACCGCCTCATGGTGGTCCTCCCCCTTGGAGGCCTAATGGTCCCAGAGGGCCTGGTGGATTTCCTCCTTATGGTCCTAATGGTCTTGGTCATCCTAGGGGGCCTAGTGGATTTCCCCCTAATGGCCCTGGAGGGTCGGATGGCCTTAGAGGGTCAGATGGACCTCCTCCTAGTGGTTTTGGAGGCTCTGGAGGTTTACCTCCTAGTGGCCTTGGAGGGTCTGGTAGTCCGCCACCTGGTGGTCCCGGTGGTCCTGGTGGTCCCAATGGTCCTAGTGGTCCCGAGGGCGCTAGTGGTACTAATGGTCCTAATCCCAAAAATCAACCCCCTACGGGCGGATTTTCCATTAGTTCTTCTTCACAACAACCTATTTATTAGACCTCTTATGCTCCTCCTAGTAATTATATTCCATATCAATATTATGAATATATGCAACCCAACCGTCAGTTGACTTTCCTAGCAACTTTGGACTTACCTAATTTGTCCATGTTGATTAATGACCCCATTCAACACAATCCCTCATGGCCTCCCATTTCAGTAAAGTTAGCATTGGACATCTTAAAGTTCAATGGGAAGCAGGGAGACAATATAAAAAACCATTTCATGACATTCCATTTTTGGTGTTCTTCAAACTCCCTCATGGATGATTCAGTTTGGTTACGACTTTTTCAGCGAACTTTGACCGGTACAGTCGCGAAGTGGTACATTGAACTCCCACAACATTCATTTGTGAATTTTGGCTCGTTGGCAATCGTGTTTGTTACACACTTTTAGCACCATATTCATTATGAAACAGGTACTGATCTCTTAACCTCTCTACGACAGAACACCTCCACCCATATATCCGATCATATCAATGAATGGAGAAGGAAGAGAAGGCTTATTAAGGCCCCTATTCTAGATCAATTATTAGTTGATTGGTTTACCAAATATTTGTTGCCTCCAATCGCCTAAGATGTGGCTATGGGCGGTGCCATTACTAAAGAGAAGGCTATTAGTCGAGCCCAGTATATAGACTTGGTTCATTCCCAATCTAGAACTCTTTATGAACTTATTCTACAAGCTCCTTACTGAAGCACCGATCCTACCAAGCCACCATCAAAAGTACCCGTTGATGGGATTTTTGGTTCAATCCAATCCCTGTCAGCAACAAAACCTACCAAGCAACCCCAAACTGCCACCCCTACTCCTTCGAATCCTAAGGTTTCCACCGAGGTCAATTCTATTCAAAGTACTCAAACTTTGGGTAATAATAAGAAGAAGGGTAAAAATAAAAATGAAAAACCCGAAAACCCACAGGAGAATTCAAGACCAATGAATAGTGACAACGATAAAGGGAAAAGAAAGGAAAAATATCCTTGTCTGCTATGCGGAGGTGACCATTTCTCAAAGGAGTGTCCCTGTCAATATGAAATCTCCCAATTTCTGAAATCAAATCCTGCAACCGTAGTACTCACAGATCCTTTTCCCTCTCAACAGCAACTGATAGAGCACATGTCTAATCAGGGTAACTCTAGTTCGTCAAAGGAAAATCGTATGATGTCCTCGGATACCATTAATCTGCAAACTCGAAGTTAGAATTATGACAAACTCATAGACAAGAAAGACGGTCATTCTTCTTCAGGGAAAGCTCCCTCTACTAGTTCTCTTGAATCCTCGTCTACTATCCCCCTATCTATCGAGAAGCCTACTCTCGACATGATTTTGCATCCACCCAAGAGTACTCTTAGGAAGGCTGTCTTTAACCCCAATGACTGAGCTACTCAATTTTATAATGTAGTTGAAGATATCGCTCAGGCACCTTGTGCAATGTCTACCTTAGAGGTCCTCCAATGTTTCCCTACACAACGCAAAAACTTGTTGACAACATTAGGAGCTTTAGACCTAGATAATACTAAATTGATTCATTTCAATGTTGAGAACTATAAGTCCATGTTACCTCATAAACTTGCTTTTCAGATCATTATGAAAGTATTTGGAAAGAATTTTTTTTCGTATGGTTCTAGATGAAGGAGCTTCGACTTCGGTTTTGTCTTTGTCTTGTTGGAAAGCTATCAGCTCTCCCGAGCTTGTAATATCACCTACGACTCTCAAGGCCTTTGACGAATGGGGTTTCTAGCCCCATGGTCTCACATCATCCCTAGCGGTCGAAATTGGGGGAAAAAATATTTCCATTCAAGTAGAAGTGGTAGATACCCCATTAGATTACAACCTCCTTCTAGGAAGAAATTGGTTCTATGCCATGACTTCTATTGCTTCTACAGTATTTCAAATAGTCCAATTTTTGCATCTAGGGAGAATTGTTACCATTGACCAGCTTGATTTTTGTACACCAGATGTTACTACCTCCATAGCTAATAACATCCCCATGTTAGGCCAGTCCCCTCCTCCTTACCAGTCAATTAGGGTAGGCATGTTGAAGGATTCATCCCTTATGGGGATTTTTCCATCTACTCCTCCTAACACAGATACCGCGACAGTCCACATGATCGCCTCGTTTGATTGTGAGCCTAAGGGAAAACAAGTTGTTGATTCCACCTCATTGAGTCCACACGAAGCAATGTATGACATCATTCAAACATTTTTTGATAATCACACTGATGAACTTCATCTAGTGGCTTCAGATGCTTACCATTTACCATACTATTTAGACCCTTTTCTTCCCGTTCTAGATTATCTCTCTGAGAATTTTCCTTCTGATGAGTCCATTATAGAGATCATGAATACGGATGAGTCCATTTGGGAGGATCACCTTCAAAGATCCATGTTCCTCCCCACCACCAGTATGGTTAACCATGATTATGCATCCTTTTTTCCTACTGATATTGTCAATGTACCCCAAAGTCCCATATTGTTGTAAGATATAGATCCTGAAGGAAACCTTTGTAACATTAGTCAAATGAATCCGATCGACATATCAACCAAGCCTGATAACATCGAGCATGTTCATGTTGGGTAGAACTGCTCGGTAGATGAATCTGAAGCATACAAGGCACTTTTCAAAGAATTCCGTGATATTTTTTCCTGGTCCTATGAAGAGATGGTGGGGATTGACCCATCCATTTTGGTCCGTGATATTAAAACCTCTCCCATGGCTAAACCTATCAAGAAAAAACTAAGGCAAGTCCATCCTCGAAAGGCCGCAACTATTAAAGATGAAATTGAGAAACTTCTTAAAGCTGGGTTTATTTATCCTGTACCCCTGATGGAATGGGTATCGAACATTGTCCCTATCAATAAAAAGTAGGGCACCATTAGAGTCTATATCCACTTTAGGGATTTGAATAAAGCTTATTCCAAGGACAACTTTCCTACTTCACACATCGATCAGATTATCGACAACTGTGTTGGAAGTGTCATCTTCTCATTTATGGATGGCTTCTTTGGCTATAATCATATTGAGATATTACCCACTGATCAGCATAAGAAAACACTCATTTTCCCATGGGGAACCTTTGCATATAAGAAGTTACCTTTTGTCTTGAAAAATGATGGCGCCATGTTCCAGCGTGTGATTTCCTATGCATTTCATGATATTAAACATATTATTGAACCATACCTTGACAACCTCCCTGCTTATTCACAATGATGGGAGGACCATCCTGGTCATCTTAGAGAGATATTCTTGAGATGTTGTCATTAAAATATACGGCTCAATCTACATAAATGTGTTTTTTGCATTGACATGGGACCTTGTCTAGGTTTTTTCATATCCAAAGATGGCATCTGGATTGATCCCTTGAAAATTGCCTCCATTTTAGCTCTACTAGCCCCAACTAACCTCCTTGAACTCCAAATTTTGCAAGGGAAGGAAAACATTCTCCACCGTTTCATGTGTAATTTCACAGAGAAAATGCACAATTATATGCGTCTCCTCAAGAAGAACACCCTATTCTTCTGGGATGTCCAAGCCCAACACGCCTTTGATAATCTTAAACATGCTCTAACCCATTCACCTGCGATACACCCCCGGATTATTCAAAGGAATTTATTATGTATATTGCTTCCTCCATTACTACCATCGCTACGGTTTTAGTGTAGGAAAATCCCAACGGTCAGGAGAACGTGATTTACTACGGCAGTAAGAATATCATGGATTTGTAAACTCGCTATTCATGTGTGGAAAAGTTAGCATTGACCACGGTCATTGCTGTACAAAAATTTTGTCACTACATTTTTCTCCGCACTACCATTGTATTGGCAGACCAGAACCCAATGTATTACATCCCGACTCGCTAGGTGCTCGGAGGCAAGTACTCCTGCTAGATAATCATACTTCAGGAGTTTGATCTAGAATTTGCCAAAGCCACATAAAATAAATCCTTGGTATTTTCCGAGCTCATGTGTGACCTTCCTTGTGCTTCGACGAAATCTGAGCCCAGTGATTCATTTCCAGATGAATTCCTATTCTTGATTACCACCACCGATCCATGGTGTGGACATTTTCTTATTTATCTCCAAACACAATGATTTCAGCCACATTTATCCCATGATGATCGTCGTTGTATCTGTCATTATGTGAAACACTACCTCATCTTGAATGATACCTTGTATAGACGTGGGATTGATTCTATTCTTCGGCGATGCCTCACCCATGAGGAGGATGAACATGTGTTGAATGATTGCCACTGTGGAGCATGTGGCGGTCATTTATTTGGGATGGCTACAGCCCAGAAAATCCTTCGTGCTAGATATTTCTGGCCTTCCGTCTTCAAAGACTGTCATGAGGCTGTTAAGAAATTCCCACCTTGTCAACACTTTCATCCCAAAAAGCGCAATCATCCTGCTCCACTACACCCCTTCATTGCCATTGGCCCATTTTCCAAATGAGGGATTTACTTCATGCATTGTAAGCCTACCTCAGTCGAGGGCCATGGTTACATCATCATAATCGTTGACTATTTCACAAAATGGGCTGAGGCCATGCCTACATATGTGGAATATGGTAAGATTTACTCTTTCTTCTTGTTCAATCATATCATAGCTAGATTTGGAGTCCCATAATCCATCATTACTGATCACGGATCCCATTTCTCTAATCAAATGATGGAGGAACTGAGTGCCAAGCTAGGTTTTCGCCATGGAAACTCTATGCCATATTATCCACAAGCTAATGGTCAGGTAGAGGCCATTAACAAAGTTTTAAAAACTATGCTTCATCGGATGGTTGGATATCATAAATCCAACTGGAACCATGTTCTTTTCTCCACTCTTTGGGCTTATCAGAATTCTATGAAAACAACTACTCATTTCATGCCATTCCAGCTTATTTAAGGACTCAAAGATGTTTTACCTATTCAATGTCAGATTCCATCCTTACAACTTGCCGTCAAAATTCTCCCAGACACTTTTGCAGAGGAAGAAATATTTTTGTACTTGAATAACCTTGACGAGACTCAAAGAGATTCTATGTTGGCTAATGAGGCACATAAGAAATGCGTCAAGGCGTAGTATGATAAATCCATCCAACCTCATGCCTTTAATGAGGGAAACCTAGTTTTGACTTACGATCAAAGATATGAAAAACTAGGGAAGGGTAAGTTCAAGACCATGTCATACAGACCTTTTGTCATTTCTAAGGTTTTAGAGAAAGGAGCCTACAAGATCATTGATTATGATGGAACCCCTTTAGGGAAACATCGTAATGGGTTGTACCTGAAAAGGTATTATGCCTAGGTCTTTCTTGGATAGTATCTTGTATATATGTATATTGCTTGGCTTTCAGTGTGTTTTTAGTATTTTTAAGATGGTTTTGAGTTTAGTGTCTACATCTATTTATACCATGTTTTGGTCATGCAGATGGATTTCTACGGCTTCGCTGATGGTGCTTGCTGCCATACCTTGAATCTCTCCTTAGCTACTTGGGTCCTCTATTCCCTGGTTGAAGATTTGGTTAGTTTAGGAGTGGTTTGTATAGGTCCCTCTACCAATAACATCGCCAAGTATCAAGCATTCATCGGTCTTCTCACTGAAGCTTCCTCCTAAGATGTTCACGATCTGGTAGTCTTGATGGACTCACAACTTGTGGTTTGTCATCTGAACCATGTCTACACCAGTAGAAACCATGTGCTTCTCCGCCTCTTCTGGAGAGTATGTTTGTTAGAAAGATCATTTGAAACCATCTCTTATAGGCATATCCATAGGGAACATAATGTAGTTGTTGACACATTGGCTAATTATAGCCTAGATTGGCATATTTCCCATTCATGACATTGAAATTAAACATGGTCTATTATAAATAAACATTTAAAGACACATAAAACTCATGTAAAATACATTCACCATTTGAGACATATAAACACCAGGTAAAATCCTGTATATATATATATATATATATATATATATATATGAATAAGTTTACAAAAAATAGGTCACGAGACCTCATCTGAAGCACATAGGATTTCAGGCAAAATCACCATACAAAATCCTGAAGCTGTCAGCTTTTAGTAGATATCTCATACACATAATCTCTAGTGATGCTCATGGTAGCACATCACTGCCTGAGCTACTCTACGTAGCAGTCTACTGAATCGACCCAAGACCCCCACCGTAGGTCTCTGATACCTCAGAGGGAGGTCATCAATGGAAGCATCTGGGATATCCAAGGTCAACCTATCCAAGTTTTCCTCTAGCTCCCTGGTGATATCATCACCCTGTGGTACAAAGCGGGCTCTAGCTTGCCTATCCAATGGGGAGGCTCCCCCAAGTCGTACCACTCCAACATCTGCATGAGAATATCCAGGTCTCGTTACTTAACATAAAAAATATAAAACATCAAAAACATAAAAACATTTCATCCATTTTAGGGTTTCTTGCTTCTTACTAATGTCGCCCCACTGTCCTCCAGGCGGGAGTAGTAGGTCAAGATCTTTGCGAAAGTCTGTTCCTGCATAAGCATAGTCCTCCACCATGAGGATCTGATCATAGAACCATCTGAAGAATGGGTCAATGAACTTCACCTTCCCCCTACCTACTCTTGTACGAGCCATAATTTGGAACCACCTCCGCATACGGGGGTTTCACGCTCTTAGACTTCTGAAGACCACCTGAGGTCTCATTTGTGGCACCCGCTCGAAGAAGAAGTAGGCTAAAATGGAACCAAATCCAAACTGCTTTAGCTCTCCCTACCGACACTTAGTCAGCTGATCTTTGAATATCAGAAGCATGGCTTCCACCTAATTGAATACCATGGGTGCCATGGCCTCTATGGCATTTAAGATGTGTGCCGTGGATGCTTGGTGCGCACCTTGACTCCCGGCCACCCTCCGCATGGTAAATAGGACAGTCTGATGGGGATTTTCTTCTCCGATGTCCTCGTCCCTGAACCATAGTGACGATATATCAGCTCTCGAGTGGTAATATCCCCTCCTTGGGAACCTATCAGTGAGATGGAGGTACCCCGTCTCGAGAGTCCAGTTAAGAAGTAGATGTCCTCTACCTCCACTATCAGAATGTGGGCCCCAACCTCGAAATACTACTGCTCTGAATTCCACATCCGAAGTATGTACTCTAACAACCGCTCATGTGATACCATGTGTGGGGTTCAGAAGAATTTCAAGAGCCCACAGTCCCATAATGTGGCTATACAACCCACATTTCTTTCAGCAAAAGCATCATCATTGTCATGTTGTCTTTCTTTCCATATCACCATGATTGAGCAACAAAAACCTGCCAAAAAAAATCATAGCACCCATTAGAATAATCTATAATCATTTAAAATAAAAAAAATGGTTTATTATTGCTTGTGCTATTAGTTTGAAATCTCCATGGCTGGCACCGCCTGTGCATCGTTGGAGACAGGTGGTGGCACTGCCTGTCAGTTGTGTTTTAAATGCGGTTCTAGTCGGTAACCGCGTATCCCGCAAGGGGTATGCATGGTGCCCATTTCCATGGTTTTATGGCTTTCCCTATAAGCCCAAAACCCCATCAAAACTCAAAATGAATACTATTAAAGGAAAGAGTAATGTTTTAGGTGTTACCTGCAACTGACGGTGCTCAAATATGATGGTGGGAACTCCCGGTATCAGCTGCTGAAGATGTGACTAGGAAAATGCTCCAAATGCTCTCCACTATAGGTAAATAGTAAAATGATTTTATTTTTTACTATTTACATGACTTATATACACATTGTTAGGGTTTGATATATCATAGTTTTGGTTTAAAATCACTTTTATTTGAAATTTATCTATCGTAATCCCTAAATGTTCGTCATGAGCGCATTTAATGCTTTTTTTTTAGTCGATTGCAGGATAGGAGCACTATAGAAGAAAGCTTTGGGAGTTTGTTTATGACATTTTCGCACTTCCATAAAATGGAAAAGGTCGATGAGAATTTGTTATGACACTTTGGTCATGCTCCTTAAACCTAGTATCAAAGGTCTGAGTCCATTTCCGATTCTTTCCAGGCTCGTAAAAAATTGACATTGTGTAAAGAAACCTATGGAGTCTTTTTTCACTTCCTTTCAGGCTCCTTAAACATGAAAAGATCGTCGAGTCCCTTTCCGATTCTTTTCAGGATCGTAAAAATTGACATTGTGTAAAGAAACCTTATGGAGTCCTCTTTAAACTCTTTTTAGGCTTCCTAAATACAAAAATATTGTCGAGCGATATTGTCTTCTTCATGCCCATTAAAGTATTTGAAGAGTCATCTCTCCGATGGTAGGTTATCTCTTTTTTGGTTTGGACAGACTATTTACAAAAAAGCAACACTCCAGCCAATCATGTCTGGAAGAGTTCTCTAAGGTATGATTTTACACTTTTTCGGGCCTTAGGGACTAAATCATATGAAAAAGGACCCCTTTGGAGTCTTTTTCCGTAATTGTTTAGACTCTCTAAACATGAACGATATCGAGTTTTATTTCGTTGGACTTGTTAAATTAAACAATTAGAGACCTATTTTGGGAATGAACCCCTCCTCTCTCAGGTTTGTAAAACATATGAGTCTGGGCTTGTCTTCGGACAAGCTATACCAAGTGTTTGTTACCCTCTTTGAATTCGTAAAAATGAAAACTCATCTATCATGATGGGGGAAATGGGAAGGGAATCATTTTGCAAATAAATGGCAGTAGTTTGTCATTAACTTTGAACATGGCACTTGTCTGCATATCATGTCAGTCAATTGGGTATTGAGCTGATCTCCATGATGATCCACTTTCATGAGTCATGCCGCTCCTTTGAGTCTTTCAAAAGAATGCATTGTCCACTGTCATATTGTGTGTCTATCCCGTCTAGTCATGATGCCAAGTCTTGTGTTGTGCCGCCCAATGTTCAAAGGGAAGTTGAAGAAGTTTACCTCTGCAGTCAAAATAGTCTCTGTGTCAGTCCTATGGTTACTACATTCACATCATTCTAGAACTATGTTTGTTAGCAAGAATATTTCACCTTCTATGACAGAAGTTGTTCCTCTAGTCTGAATGGTTCAGATCTAGTACAAATGAACGACAAGGGATGAAGACCCTCCCTGGATATCGTAGATACCTGGAATGCTCGCTTCGATAGTAAACCTGTGTACCTAGAATCAGATTAAAAATGAAAACATATCAAAGCTACCAGAACATAATCTATTAATCCATGTTAGTGACTAAGGAATCCAACAACATTTACATCTGAAATCAAACAACAACAGTAAAGTGGGATGGAAATCAGCTTTGCATTAAGATTAAAATGGAGAATTTTACAACCAATTAAGCATTAGTGTTGACATGCATCTCCATGAAACCAAAAATTTCATCCCCATAAACTCCAAATTTTCTCTCTATTCTCTCCAATGGCTTGGGCCAAGTGGTCAATCCAATAGCATAACAATACTTCAATGGTTCTCCCCTTCAACCATGGACATGAGCTCAACTAACCCACAATGATAGGGATAAGGGAGGACACGAGGCTCATGATCTAGAAGACTAGAGAATCTTCTCTTTTTCCCATTTTACCATGGGTACTGCTTTTCTCCTTCTATGGCAGAGCGGTTCAGGTAAGAAACACTTATGGACCAATGGATATAAGCGGTGGCACTACTTATGGACAACAAGGAATAGGTAGTGCGAGCAAGGTATCGCTCCTGGATAAAGGGGAAAGCACGGTGCTGAGTCTTTTTATGAAAGATTGACAATCAACATGGGTTTCCACTCCAAGTTTTGGGATTAAGGGCAAATATTTATGTCAAAGGTCTTATCACATGATGATGACATGATTTTGGTATAACAGGATTCCCCCCAAAGCATGAGTCTTAGAGGGATACGATAAAGGAGAGCTTTGAGAGAATAAGTTGTTGCTACGAGGTGAAAATGTCAGCTCAATTAGAGCATGTAGTCAAGTAGGCATCTATAGTACATCAATATTTTGACTCATATACAAAAGTAACCAACTCATGGCTACAAACCAATACGAGGCAGATCCATGGGAGGAATAAACAAGCATGGCTACTAGAATATAGTGTAGATCCATGTGTTATAGCTGATTTCACCACTCCAGGTGAATCACACTTTGTATGGCCTTCCCTTGTCCCGCTACAGACTCCTTAGACCCCATGGACCATTTTTTGTCCTTTGATGTGTCCTTAACCATCCCTAAAAACATGTGAAAAATGATACACATGACTTTTAAACCTATAAGCGCGTATATACGCAGGTTTGACCACTAAAACTGTGTACATCGAGATGTGTACAAAATCCAAATCCTTTTGGAGTTTTCCTTGACATGGATCCGACTCATTTGACTCTTAGCCTTCCCTATGCCTTGAGATCGCTTGGATTCGACCTTTCATTAGTGAAAATCTATATAAGGAACCCCTTGGTACATTGAAGGCATAAGAGAGAATTGAGAGCAATAAAACTATAGTCCATTGTTGCCAGAACTTATGCTTGAGTCTGCATCCCTTTGTCCCTTGGAGCACTTTTTTGTTCTTCCCAAGCTTGCCTTTTGCTTGTGAGCTTGCTATCTAGTGATGGAGGATTGAAGTGGTGGAGGCTCAAGTGGGGGATTCAGTTTCTCCGGTTCGCAGACGTGTCGACAGAGGTTGTATCTTGTAATCTCTAATTTATATTAATAGAAATATATTTTCCTGTCCAATAATGTGTGTTTGAATGAATATTGTATCCATTGGATTATGTCAAATGCTTATACATTATTGATTATATATGCTAGAATATATCTAACACCATGATATATAGAATGCTTGTATTGTTTGCTTGTTGTTGAGGAAGTAATATATCAATTCAAGCTAAAGTTGGAAAGCTCAACGAGGATCTACTTCAACCGTCCAGAATAAGGTACGGGGTATGATCCTTTAGTGTTAGACATTTAATTTCTATTGCATATTGGAAAGGATTGATTTTTGGAGTCAAGATATTTGTTGTGGTACCCCAAGCCATAGGAATTTCTCTCTGTAACATAATTGGTGACTCCGCTGGGGAGTTCCTAGTAGTTGTCCTTTGGGGGTTGTTTTCTTGGCATTCAATGAATTTGAATTGCTCTTTCTCTCTTGTTTCTGTGTCAGGTCTGGGGGCATGTATGCCTAGCAGTGTCTGATTGGTGTGAAGTTTACATACCGCCCGTTGCTTTGGGAGGTTATGTTCATGCTTATAGAGGTCATGTTACTACTTCTGAGGCGTATATCCCTACTTTCGGTATGTATATTCCTACGTCTGGAGTGTATCCTCCTACCTACGGAGTGTCTCATGGGGCATTGCATGCGATGACCTATGGACCCTATTATGGGATGTATATATGCTAGAATAGATCTAACACCATGATATATAGAATTCTTGTATTGTTTACTTGTTGTTGAGGAAGTAACAGATCAATTCAAGCTGAAGATTGGAAAGCTTAACGGAGATCTACTTCAAGCGTCTAGAATAAGGTATGAGGTCTGATCCTTTAGTGTTAGACATTTTATTTCTATTGCATATTGGGAAAGATTGATTTCTAGAGTCAAGCTGTCTGTTGTGGTACCCCAAGCCATAGGAATTTCTCTCTGTAACAGAATTGGCAACTCCGCTGGGGATTTCCTAGTAGTTGTCCTTTGGGGGTTGTTTTCTCGGCATTCAATGAATTTGAATTGCTCTTTCTCTCTTGTTTCTGTGTCGGGTCTAGGGGCATGTATGCCTGGTAGAGTCTGATTGGTGTGAAGTTTGTCTCAGCCTCTCTGTTTGCCTTGATTTTATGCACCTTTTCTTCTTGTACGCAGGATTTTGATTTACAGTCGTGTATAGACGCGGTTTTATCTGCTATTTCTGCGTATACACGCGGGTTTACTGCGAACAGTCACGTATGCCCTTGATTTTTCCTTTTTGGGGAAGATAATTGGTTGCTGGGTGAATTCTAATATTTGCTGAGTCTCCTTTGGCACTGCCTGAGTTTGTTTTGACCTCTGTTTCTGACCATAATTTGCTGAGTCTNATGGAGGCGGGTATCAACAACCTGCTTACTCTCCTAATTACGGCTTTGTAGCTCCTACTAGTCAAGGTCCACCACACTATGGTGCTTCCACGCCACCCTATACGAGTTATATGGGAGGAGGGAACTATGGCCAAGGCCATGGTGGTAATAAAACCTATATGAATCAGGGAGTGGTCCATCGACCTCACCATCCTAGGCTCCCTTTCCTTGCAACGCTCAATCTTCCTGACTTGTTGAGATTGACGAACGATCCTATGGCTCATGACCCGGCTTGGCTGGCTGTCCCTACCAAGCTTCCTTCGAACATACCTAAGTTTGAGGGAAAACCGGGAGAAAATCTGAGCGAACACATTACTACATTTCACCTACGGTGCTCTTCGAATTCCTTACATCAGGACTCAATCCGTTTGAGACTATTTCAACGCAATCTTACAGGGCCTGCCGTGAAATGGTATATAGAGTTACCTAGGGGAGCTTTCACTTTTTTCAATGACCTTGCGATGACTTTTCTTAATCACTTCCAGCTACCAGTGCATTATGACGTTGGTACAAAACTCATGTCGACATTTCAGCAAGATAAAGCCACACATATCTCTGATCACAGTCAAGAGTGGCGTAGACAGAAGAGGTTAATTAAAGCCTTTATACCGTTGGAGTTCCTCCTTGAGTGGTTCCTCAAGTCATTATTGTCGTATATAGCAAAGGATGTTTCTACATCCAGAGTTCAGAATGAGGAACAAGTGATTTTTAGGGCATAGGAACTGGACTTGATCTATGCTCAGTCCGGTTTGTTATATGAGATTATTCCCAATGCTCTGTGTTCCAGTTTCGACCCCAAAGTCAAACTTGGACCACATGCCGATGGAATTGTGGGTTGTGCAAGTCCGAAACCAGTGGATTCAGTTGCAAAACAGGTTAGTCAATTGTCAATCAACCAATCTGCTTTGGGACAAGCTACGGCTTCGTCTCAACCTGCCCAAATGGTGAATGTACTTTCTATGCAATTGTTGGACCAGAAGGGTAACTAGCAGCCCGGACGGAATAGAAAAAAGGGTAAAAATAATCATAAAGGTGGGAATAAGAATGAGAATGCTAATAGTAATGACAAGAATGGAAAGAATGCTGGGGGGAACAAGCAAGCTAAATGTATGGTTAAGTTCCCTTGCAAGTTATGTAAGGATGATCACCTCACTTAATTGTGCCCTCATATTGAGGAAGCTTCAAGATTCTTAGCACAGGGCCCAGCTGTGCTAACTAACCCTTTACCGCACAATCAAAATATGAACTTGAAGTCCCATGACCAGTCTGGTGATGATCATGATCCGTCAGAGACTAGTGGTCGTGGTTGCATTAACATGGTCCATGCTGTGAAAGTTGTAACCCGTGCGAAACATTATGGTTCGTCACAACCCAGCCCAGGCAAAGAGCTTGATCCACTAGGGTCCCCTTTGCGTATTGAGAAACCTATGGATAAACCTGAAACTGCACCTCGCATTCGTAAGGGAGTCCTTAAGCGTTCAAGGCATAATCCAAATTCTCGAGCTACCCAAAACTATTCAGTTGTCGAGGATTTAGGCCATACTCCTTGTGCGATGTCTGCATTGGAAGTGCTTCAGAGTTGTCCTTCGCAAAGGAAGGCATTGCTTTCTTCCCTTGGTGTGAACGATGATGATTCTTCCTTCGTGATCAAATTTGAAACCACAGGACTTCAGCCTCGCTTGCCCTACTATGTGTCTCTTTTGATTCACGTAGAATGTCTTAATATGATCATCAAGTGCACTGTGATTGATGAGGCGTTGTTGCTTCTGTGATGTCTTTATCCTGCTGGAAGTGTCTAGGTTCCCCTGAGATGTCTAAATCAGTGACCATGTTAACTGCGTTCAATGGGAGATCTTTTAGGCCGCACGACATCCTTCCTTCCCTTAAATTCTGTTTGGGAGGGAAGACCATTGCGATAGAGGTCGAGGTGGTTGATGTGCCCCTTGAATACAATATCTTACTAGGTAGGAACTGGATGTACAGTATGCAAGCCATTTCTTCTTCTCTGTTCCATGTTGTATGCTTTCCACATAATGGGAATATTGTAACGATTGATCAAATGAAATTCAAGAATCCGTCTATTACCGCATCTTCGGGAGCTTCAATCCCAATCGTTGAACATTCTTATCCGGAAACTAGGAGTGTGGGTGTAGGCATGTATCCATCCCTCATGGGGAGCTTTAGTTGTCCTACACTGATCCTCATGATAGGATCTAGTTTCTATGAGGCTTTGACATCTATGAGATCGGTGTCTTTTTGCACAAGTCATATGGAAGATCCTTAGATTCTTCCTGCACCGAGTACTTCGAGTGAGCCCGTCGTGACAGACATGCCATTTCCTGCAGCTATGATAGCTTATCAAGCTAATCTTAAGTGTGTTGCAGAGCCTAGTCCTTCCTCTTCACGGATGGAAGAGGAGGACCCTTATGTGCTGTCGGCATGGGC
Source organism: Pseudotsuga menziesii (assembly GCA_001517045.1). Classification (NCBI taxonomy): domain Eukaryota; kingdom Viridiplantae; phylum Streptophyta; class Pinopsida; order Pinales; family Pinaceae; genus Pseudotsuga; species Pseudotsuga menziesii. Next base: position 230,616 of record LPNX010569420.1, on the reverse strand, counting down.
AGTATAGTCTTCTCACGCACATGACTTCCTTGATATGGTTTTCCCTTCAAATGAAGCGATTATAGAGGCTATGTTGGGAGTTGAGCCACCATGGGAGGAACTCCATCATAGATCGTACTTTCTTCCAGAGCTTGACCGCTTGGAGCGTGAGGATTTTAGGGCGGTTCTTAGTCAGAGAGTTGGTAGTCCTATGGTTCCATTAAGCTCTCCTAGTCTGATGGCTGATGGAAACATGGCGAACATATCTTCAACGATTCCTATCAACATCTCTCACAATCCTGGAACGATAGAGAATGTCTATATTGGGGCGGAATGTTCCCATGCTGAGATTCTTGAATACATTGAGCTATTTAAGGAATTCCATGATATTTTTGCTTGGTCTTACGATGAGATTCCAGGTATTGACCCTCGAATTGTCGAGCACAAGATTAAGACTTACCCCAATGCTAAGCCTGTTCGACAACGTTTACGTGCGGTGAATCCTAGGAAAGCACCCACGATTAAGGTAGAGATAGAGAAGCTGTTGAAATCCAGTTTCATCTATCCCATTCCCTTGATGGAGTGGGTTTCAAATCCCATTCTGGTGGATAAGAAATAGGGAGTGATCCACATATGTACTGATTTCCGTGATTTAAATTATGCCTGTCCTAAGGACAACGTCCCCACACCATTTATTGATCAGATTTTGGATGAGTGTGCAGGTAGCGAGGTGTTCTCCTTCATGGACAGCTTTTTCGGATATAATTAGATACAGATTAAACCCGAGGACCAACACAAGACTGCATTTATCTGTCCTTGGGGAACGTTTACATATTGGAAAATGCCTTTCAGCCTTAAGAATGTCAGAGCTACATTTCAGCAGGCAATGACCTTGATCTTCCATGATCTCAAGTCAATTATCGAAGTATTTTTGGATGACCTTGCTGCTCATTCTCGTACGAGAATGCATCATCCCTATCACTTGAGATTGGTATTCAAAAGATGCTGGCATTATTCGGTTAGATTAAATCCTCATAAGTGCATATTTTGTGTGAAGTTAGGTCGTTTGTTAGGATTCATCATTTCTAAAGAGGGTATAAGAGTCGACCCTTTGAAGGTTGAGGCATTACTTCAGTTGTCTCCCCCGAAGAATATTCATCATCTTCAATGTTTGCAAGGCATGACAAACTTCTTATGAAGATTTGTTGTCAACTTTTCCAATTTGACTAGAGGCTTCATGTGTTTCTTGAAGAAGGACACCCACTTTTATTGGGATGAGCAAGCCTAGGAGTGCTTCGATGCACTCAAGCAAGCCCTAGCATAGGCCCCGGTAGTTAGTCCCCCAGACTATAGCCGTGATTTTCTATTATATGTGGCCACGTCATTAGAGATGATTGGTATGGTTTTGGTTCAAGAGGATGAGGAGCTCCAAGAGCATGTCATATATTATTTGAGCTGAAACCTTATTGATGCAGAGATTCGTTATTCTCATGTCGAGAAGCTTGCTTTAGCTACCGTACATGCGGTTCAGCGGTTGAGACATTATATTCTCCTTCGCTAGACCTTGGTTGTGGCCCATGTCAATCCGTTTCAATTCGTCCTCACCTGAAGGATGATTGGGGGAAAATATAATAAATGGATTGTCATTCTACAAGAATTCGATCTTGAGTTTGTTTCGACAAAATCGAAGAAGTTGTTAATTTTTGTAGAGCTTATATCATATTTCCTAAGTGAGGCCGAGGATTTGGTTTGTGAAGATATGTTTGTCGATGAACACATATTCTTAATCTCAACATTAGACCCATGGTATGGGGATATCATAATATATTTACAAACATTGAAGACCCCTACTCACCTCTCACGAGATGAACGACGACGATTATGTCACATCTCTAAGAACTACCTCATAGTGGATAACACTTTGTACTGCCATGGGATAGATTCCATTTTACAATGTTTTTTAACTCATGAGGAGGCTGAGGTAGTGCTGAATGATTTCCATGGAGGGGCATGTGGTGGTCATTTATCTGGGATTTCTACAGCTCAAAAGATTTTAAGAGTGGGTTATTTTTGGCCATCGATCTTTAAGGATTGTGTTGATGTAGTCAAGAGGTGCCACCCTTGCCAGGTGTTTGCCCATAATATGTGCTCGAAACCTTCCCCGTTACATCCCATTATCACCGCCGGTCCCTTCACTAAGTGGGGGCTTGATTTTATGGATTGCAACCCAGCTTTGGCTAGGGGGCACCATCATATTATAGTGGTTGTTGATTACTTCATGAAATGGGCTGACGCTATGCCTACAGTAAAATCTGATGGTGAGATAGCCGCCCACTTTGTATTCAACCAAATTATTACTCAGTTTGGGATTCTGAAAGAGCTTGTCACTGACCATGGCTCGCACTTTCAGAACCGTATGATGGAGGAGTTGGCATCGAAGTTAGGGTATAAGGAAGAGCATTCCTCTTCTTATTACCCTCAAGTGAATGGACAAGTAGAGGCAGTGAATAAATCACTCAAATCCATTCTCCAACGAACCATTGTGCAAAGCAAGAACAATTGGCACATCATGTTATATCCTGCTTTGTGGGCATATCGAACCGCTGTTAAGAATGCCACTGGTTTTTCTCCACATCAACTTGTACATGGAGTGGAGTCAATATTGGCAGTTGAATGCGAGATTCCTTCTTTGAAGCTAGTTGTAGAACTCTTACTAGACACTTCACCATTGAAGGAGCATTTGGTTCACCTCGAGCAACTTGATGAGTAGTGTTGGGATGCCCTGGTGGATCTAGAGGTCAATAAATGTCCTGTAAAGGCCCAATACGATAATTCTATCTGTCCAAGGCTGTTTGGTGAAGGAGACTTGGTCCTTTTGTGGGATCAATCGAAAGAACCCTTCGGGGAAAGGAAATTTAATCCTATGTGGCATGGTCAAGCGTGTGTTAGAGAAGGATGCACATGATTTAGTGGATTACGAAGGAATGGCCTTGGTGGAGCCTAGAAATGGGCTCTATCTCAAGAAATACTATGCATGATCTTCAGCCAAGGCTGCTTATTGTATATTTTTGTACAGTTTTGCATAGGTAGGTATTTTTCTTATCGTGATCAGGTTTGTGATTAGTTTCCATTTCTTTTGGCAGATGTCAATGGAATCTTCCACCTACATGGGATTCACGGATGGTGCAAGCTATCACACTCAACATTCAGCCTCTATTGCTTGGGTGATTTATACTCCTATGGGTCAAGTACTGTCTTTAGGAGGTGTATGTCTTCGGCCATCTTCCAACAATGTTGCTGAATATAGTGCCATTATCGAGCTTCTACAGGATGCCATTTCACATGGCATTCTCTCTCTTGAGGTACATATTGATTCAGCGTTAGTATTGTCATAGCTCAATGGTTTGTACCATGTTAGAGATCCGACGTTATTGAGAAGATTCTTACGTGTGAGATTGTTAGAACGACAATTTGACAATATAACATATATACACATTCCAAGAAATAATAATCAAGTTGCTGACTCATATGCTAACTACGTGTTAGATTGGCATTTGTTTCATTCACAATAAATTAATCACAAGCACAATTTTTACACATGTAAATAAATCAACCGATCACCATAAAACTTTTTATATACATCCAAAATGTTATAATACATAGTGTCATGATACAAAATTGGGGCTTTTGAGCCACCAACATATAATATGCGGTAGTACAAAATGTATACACTCCCAAGTGTCTAATCCTGTGGAGGAGGAGGAGGGTTGTGATCATGGAAGGTCACTATAGCTCTATCTAGCCATCAGAATAATCGCACCCATGTGCGTGGTACACCCACCACCTGCCGCTGCATAGCCTCAGGCAAGTCCTCGACTTGCGCCATGGGAACTCTATGTGTCAGTATCAAAAAATTGGTATGAATGCTCTGGAGCATCCGCTCTGCATCCACACCTATGATGTCATCTCCTCTTCCCCTCCGTCTATGACGAGGGAAGCCTTCTGGCAGCTATGGTCCCACATCTACACACAAACGGTAGATGTCACTATGTATTGTCACGCAAAATATGTCTTTTTTATTCCAAATAATCAAGAAAACACAAATAAAATTAAATAACTCAAAAAAAAATTAAAAAGAGAGGGTCGATATTCATTACCTATATCGCCATATGCTGATCCTGGTGGTAGCGACATGTATGGGTCCCCCCAGAAATCTATCCCTGCATAGGGGTAGTCATCGATGGCAACTATCTGTCGTCACCACCATGGAAAGAAGTCAGCTGGATATGGGTTGGCCACCCTACCACCCCCCAGTCTATGCATAACATCTACCCAACGCCGTTGGGTCGGATCTCGAACTCCATGAAGAGGAATGTCCACTCTGGGGCTCAATCCTGGAACACGCTCGAAGAAAAACGTGCTCAAAATACTACTGAACCCGAAGTTCTGCACTCTACCTGCCTTACACTCACTGAGCTGATGTTTCATGTTGCTCAGTAGTGTAGTGCTCCAGTCATAAATCGTGGGCCTCATGCACTCCACTGCATAGAACATCAGAGGACGCGAGGCCTGGTGGAGTGATGCCAAGCCTGCTATCCTACCCAATGCCAATAGTATGGCCTTTAGGCCCAACACCTGTATAGCATTGGTAGGGACCTGACTCCCCACCTTCTCAGTGTCTAGATAGCAGTACACTATAATGTACTCATTGATAGTTAGGCCACCTCCTGGCCCACCACGGGAAACCAAGGTTCACCACTTCCCCTCGTATAGATAGTCTAGTAATGAAGTATGTGTCCTCCACCTCTATGGTGAGGGACATCCCATCTATCTGGAAGGACTCTGATTCTGGATCCCAGTAATCCACTAGCATCTATAATAGTCTTGGTTTGGCCCTCAAACCACCAAGACACCAAAACTTGTAGAGTACACATGCACATAGAGCTTGTTGAGCCATTATATCGGCCCTTACTGCTTCCTCTACTTCACCATGTTCACTCTCTCTCCACTCTAGGACCATCCTGCATAGGAAATTGAAAATTTTCCCATTATATTATTGAAAAAACCTTATGCATGGCCTCATACGTGACTGTTTTCAAAACACCCGCATATGTATGCGGGTTTGAGGGTATTTTCCACATATATCCAGCCCTATACGTGGAAAAAACCTCGATTTCTGCATGGGCCGCAGTGCTCATTTTAGGATGGCCTATAAAGCTTAATTGACCATGGAATTTCATAAAAATTGCATCAAAATGAAAGAGAAGAGCATGAGTAAATACCTGGAAGAAACAGTAGTGGATTCCACCGGTTGGATCTCCTGGAATTCGCTGTTGAAAATCAGAGCTCAAATGGGTAAAAGTTTCAAATGATTTATAATATTTTGAATTGTTTACTATTTATAGAAAATTTTCAAATATTTGAAAATTTTTACCCCCTTTCCTATAGTTTTGACATTTTCTAACCATTTTGGACCGTTTTTGACATAATTCATGATGTAGAGGACCTTTTTCAGTGTCGTTTCAGCCGTTGGATTGACCTGTTTGTGCCAATATCAGGTATCATGTCTAAACTAGAATATAGGTTAGGTTTTATCACCATTTGCATTTTGCATGACCTTATGACCATATCATCATGACCTTAGGTACGAACCCACTCTGTTATGTCACAGAACCTTCTTGCTGTTTTAGAAGTGGCATGATTCGAGTGGTAGAGCTTCACCTTACATGGGTACCCTAGTTAGTGCCTTATTTGCATTTGGTGTCCATGCCGACATTTTATCTTTTAGGGTGTGGGAGTCCATTGTATAGTACTGCCATGACATTTCTCAAGAGCCTCATATTCCTCTTGATCTTTTGTTGGCTTATTTCCCTCAGGACTCCCTCATGTCAAGTTGTGAATGCATTATCATGAGCTTTGCCTGCCTTATTGAGCTTTACGCCATCTCCCCTGACATTACGGTTCAACTATATAGCTCGAGCTTGTCTCATGTCTAGCCATACAGAACCATTTTTTATATTCTTCGCAGCTTGTTTCCCTTTTTACCGGTAGGGGATTTTCCCCCGAGTGTCGATATCCTACACATGTATCCTTGCATTGAGCATATGTATGTTCCACTGCTTGGAACTAGTTTGTTTGCCCTGATGACACTCGTATCCTCCTATTTTGTAACTATAAATCCATTTTATTCTTTTTCAATCTTTTTAAATAATTGAAAAAGTCCAAAAAAATAAAAAAACCAAAAAGCCGGACAAGGAAAGATGTTATCTGTGGCAGCTGTCGAGTCGTGTCACCTTTGAACAGAGCACTGTATATCACATCCATTGGTTGGGTTATAGTTTTACTTTAGGAGATGTACTCATTTATTTGAGTCTATCTCCACCGACTGGTTAAGCTTCCAGTCCCTATGGAGCCTATATCGATGCCTCCTGTGTCGCAAAGATGTCCCAGTTTGTATATCGAGTCTATGCTGCCTTTATTCAGTCACCATATGCCATTATGCTCTTGTTCGAAGGAATTTCAAGCCTGATTCAACCATTCCTCAGTTCCCTTGATTTTTCATGTCGGCCATTCCCTGTATAGTTACTGGTTCATGCACCTTATGATCGAGTCCTTCCACATTATATAGCTTTGCTGAGTACCTCATGTTGGATTATGGGGGATGCCTTAATGCCCTCCTTCCAGCAAATTTCATCCCATCGACTTCAGATCATTTATTCTGGGATTGGAATCTAGAGTCATGTTGAGTGCCTTGAGACTTGCAGTCATCAGTTGCAGGTTCTCTCGCCATTGACAGTCTTTTGGGAATACATCAATGTCCCCTGATTGATGGATCCTCTCTAGTGTTCGACCTCAACACATTTATTCACACTTGTTAGTTTTCACTCTAGTACCTTGATTCCCATTTTCATTATCGATGGGTGATCTTGCATCTGTTAACGGTATACATTAATGACCGATAATCAGATGATGGACTACTATGTTCGACCTCGACACCTCTATTCGCATAGTAGGACATGTACTCGTAGTGGTTTGTGTAGAAGACTTTCCACATTGGTGGCATCTCTTATATGCTCTATCCTTGATCGTGCCAGTGTTTATGAGATTTCAGCGCTTGTGACTTGATTCCAGTATATGTTAGATATTTCCAACCACTATGGATATTTTGATCTATTATATATCTTCAGCCATTATGAAGATTATGGTCCTTTGTATATCTTCATCATGGAGATTCTGATCTATGTATATTGTACTTGGCAATGACCACTTATGTGATATCTTGTATCATGCCTATTCATGGCCATTGTACTCTTATGTATTTGGGACTGCTATATGTATTTGCAGTTATGTGCAGAGTTGTATTATTGTACTATGCTGGTTGGGTGTCTGGTCTTCCATTTGGGATCCTTCATCACTCCACTTATGGGATGGACTTATAATGTATTTCGGCCATCATATGACCCCTTTAACATCATACATTAGGGGGCATCTGTTATAGCTGATTTCACCACTCCAGGTGAATCACACTTTGTATGGCCTTCCCCTGTCCCGCTGCAGACTCCTTAGACCCCATGGACCATTTTTTGTCCTTTGATGTTTCCTTGACCATCCCTAAAAACATGTGAGAAATGATACATGTGACTTTTAAACCTATAAGCACGTATATACGCAGCTTTGACCATGAAAACCGCGTACATCGGGATGTATACAAAATCCAAATCCTTTTGGAGTTTTCCTTGACATGGATCCGACTCATTTGACAGATGGCCTTCCCTATGCCTTGAGATCACTCGGATTCAACCTTTCATTACCCCTTTGAAAAGCTATATAAGGAACCCCTTGGTACATTGAAGGCATAAGAGAGAATTGAGAGCAAAGAAACTATAGTCCATTGTTGGCGGAACTTATGCTTGAGTCTGCATCTCTTTGTCCCTTGGAGCACTTTTGTGTTCTTCCAAATCTTGCCTTTTGCTTGTGAGCTTGCTATCTAGTGATGGAGGATTGAAGTGGTAGAGGCCCAAGTGGGGGATTCAGTTTCTTCGGTTCGTAGACGTGCCGACAGAGGTTGTATCTTGTAATCTCTTATTTATATTAATATAAATATCTTTTCCTGTCCAATAATGTGTGTTTGAATGAATATTGTATCCATTGGATGATGTAAAATGCTTATACATTATTGATTATATATGCTAAAATAGATCTAACACCATGATATATAGAATGCTTGTATTGTTTACTTGTTGTTGAGGAAGTAATATATCAATTCAAGCTGAAGTTGGAAAGCTCAATGGGGATCTACTTCAACCGTCCGGAATAAGGTACGAGGTTTGATCATTTAGTGTTAGACATTTAATTTCTATTGCATATTGGAAAGGATTGATTTTTGGAGTCAAGCTGTCTGTTGTGGTACCCCATGCCATAGGAATTTCTCTCTGTAACACCATGTGATAGAGGAATCAAACTTGGACATAGCTACCAGACATACAATGTATATCTATGTCATACAGACACAAATTTGAGCATAGACATGACCATACAAATTTGGATCCATGCTAGATATACAAAACTCCATCGCAACCTAAGGAAAAGCAATGAGCACTTTAAACAAATACCCAGGGTCTTCATCTCGTCTTCCACAAGGTAGAATTCTATCCATGTGATTACAATGATCTGAAGTCGAACATGGTATAAACCACTTGACTATCATCCAATGTTGTGAACTGTTAACAAGTGAGAGGGAGATCACCATTGATGTCAATGATTCCCAAGGTACCCTAGTACAATCTACTGAGTGTGAATAGATGTCCTTATGTCGAACACCTAGTCGATTCTTTCGATCAAAGGTCAATGATGTGAACCTATGTCAATAGCAAGAGAATCTGTCATTAAGGCATATAGATCTCAAGGTACTAAGTTTTTGTTTCTAAGACTATTTCCCAGATGATGAGTTGATGTTGACGGGAATAGTCTTGTCAAAAGAGGGCCATGATGAGTCCCACATCGACGACACAAAGCTCAAAACATAGTTCTGGAATGATGTGAATGTAGTAACCATAACACTGACTCAAAAATACTGACACAAAGACTATGTGGACTGCATAGGTAAAACTTCTTCAAATCCCCTTTGAACATTGGGCAACATGACAAAAGACTTGGTAGCATGAATGGACTGGAAAAACACACAATGAGACAATGGACAATGCATTCTTTTGAAAGACTCAAAGGAGTGTCATGACACATGAAAGTGGATCGCCACAGAGATCAGCTAAATACCCAATTGACTAACATGATGTGCATATAAGTGTCATGTTCAAAGGTAATGACAAACTACTGCCATTTATTTCCAAAATGATTCCCTTCCCATTTCCCCCATCATGGTTGATGAGTGCCTTTTTTTGGTTTTATGAGTTCAAAGAGGGTAATAAACACTCGATATAGCTTGTTAGAAGACAAGTCCAAACTCATATGTTTTACGAACCTAAGAGAGGAGGGATTCGTTCCCAAAATGGGTCTCTCAATGTTTAATTTAATGAGTCTATCGAAAGAAAACTCGGTATCGATCATGTTTAGAGAGTTTGAACGATTACGGAAGAAGACTCCAAAGGGGTCCTTTTTCGTATGATTTAGTCTCTAAGTCCCGAAAAAGTGTAAAATCACACCTTAGAGAATTCTTCCAGTCATGATGGGTTGGAGTGTTCCTTTTTCATAAATAGTCCTATATGAACCGAAAAAGAGAGAACCTACCGTCAACATATGACTCTTCAAATGTTTTAATGAGTGTGAAGAAGACAAGATCACTCAACAACCTTTTCATATTTAGGGAGCCTAAAAAGAGTTTAAAGAGGACTCCATGAGGTTTATTTACACAATGTAACCTTTCACGAGCCTAGAAAGAATAAGAAATGGACTCAACGATATTTTTCATGTTTAAGGAGCCTGAAAAATAGGTGAAAATAAGACTCCATGATGTTTCTTTACACAATGTCAATTTTTTACGAGCCTGGAAAGAATCAGAAACAGACTCAGACCTTTGATGCTGGGTTTAAGGAGCATGACCAAAGTGTTGTAACAAACGCTCATCGACCGTTTCCATTTTATGGAAGTGTGAAAAAGTCATAAACAAACTTCCAAAGCTTCGTACTATAGTTCTCTTATCTTGCAATCAACTCAGAAACAAGTGTTAAATCCATTCATAACTAGCATTAAGGGATTATGACTGATAAACCTAGAGTAAAAAATAAGTTTACGTCAAAAATATAGTATATCAGACCCAAAAATGCCTATATAAGTAATGTAAATAGTAAAAAATCAAATCATTTTATTATTTACTCACAGTGGAGAGAATTTGGAGCACTTTCTTAACTAGATCTTTAGTAGCTGATACCGGGAGTTTCCACTGTCAAATTTGAGCATCGTCAGTTGCAGGTAACAGCTAAAACCTTACTCTTTCTTTTCATAGCATTTAATTTGAGTTTTGATGGGGTTTTGGGCTTGTATGGAAATACCTAAAACCATAAACATGGGCACTACACATACCCCTTATAGGATACGTGGTACCTCCCAAGGACTGTGCCTAAAACATAGATGATAAGTGGTGCCACCTTCTGTCTCCAACGGTGCACATGAAGTGCTGGCCATGGAGATTTCAAACTAATAGTACAAGCAATAATAAGTCATTTTTTTTAATTTTAAATTATTAGAGATGATTATAATGCATGCTATGATTGTTTTTGGCATTTTTTGTTGCTCAAACATGGTGATATGGAAAGAAAGGCAACATGACAATGATGATGCTTTTGCTAAAAGGAATGCGGATTGTATTGCCGCATTACGAGATTGTGGGATCCTGAAATTCTTTCGGACCCCAAGCATGGTGTCACACAAGCAGTTATTAGAGCACATACTGCAAATGTGGAATCTGGAATAGAAGTACTTCAAGGTTGGGGCCCATATTCTGACAGTGGAGGTAGAGGATATATACTTCTTGACTGGTCTCTCGAGGAGGGGTGCCCCCATCTCACTGACAGGTTCCCATGGAGGGGATATTACCACTCGAGAGCTAATAGATCATCACTGTGCTCCAAGGATGAGAAAAATGGGGAATAAAATCCCTTTCAGACCAGTGACGGATGGGCCCCTGTGGACCATCCTATTTACTATGCAGAGGGTGGCTGAGAGTTAGGGTGTGCACCATGCTTATAGGGAACACATGTTATATTCCATAGAGGCCATGGCACCCACAGTATTCAACTGGGTGGAAGCCATGCTTTTAATATTCAAAGATTAGCTTACTAAGTGTTGGTAGGGAGAGCTAAAGTAGTTTGTCTTTGGTTCCATTTTAGCCTACTTCTTCTTCGAGTGGGTTCCATAGATGAGACCTCAGGTGGTCTTGAGAAGTCTGAGAGCACGGGACCCCCGTATGCTGAGGTGGGTCCAGATCATGGCTTGTATAGAAGTAGGTAGAGGGAAGGTGAAGTTTAGTGACCCATTCTTTAGATGGCTCTGAGATCATATCCTCATGGTTGAGGATTATGCTTATGCAAGTATGGACTTCACTGGAGATCCTGATCTACCACTCCCACCTGGAAAATAGTGGGGCGACATCGGTAAGAAGAAAGAATCCCTAAAATGGATGAAATGTTTTTATGTTTTTTAATGTTTTATATTTTTTATGTTAAGTGATGAGACCTATATATTCTCATGCAGATGTTGGAGCAACGTGACCGGGAGGATCTTCTCCACTAGATAGGCGAGGTGGAGCCCGCTTTGTACCACGAGGTGATGATATCACCAGGGAGTTAAAGGAAAATCTACAGAGGCTGACCTTGGATATCCCAGATTCTTCCATTGATGACCTCCTGATGAGGTATCAGAGACCTATAGCAGGAGTACCAAGTCGATTCAGTAGGCTACTGCGTAGAGTAGCTCGGGCAGTGATGTGCTACCATGAGCATCACTAGTGTATGAGATACGTACTGAAAGCTGACAGCTTTAGGATTTTGTATAGTGATTTTTCTTGAAATCCTATGTGCTTTAGATGATGTCTCGAGACATACTTTTTGTAAACTTTTTCATATATATATATATATACAGACTTTACCGAGTGTTTATATGTCTCAAATGGTAAATGCATTTTATATGAGTTTTATGTGTCTTTATATGTTTATTTACAATGGACCATGTTTCATTTCAATGTCATGAATGGGAAATACGCCAATCTAGGATGTAATTAGCTAATGAGTCAGCAACTACATTATGTTCCCTAGGGATATTCCTATAATTGATATTTTCAAATGATATTTCAAGCAAACGCACTCTCCAGAAGAGATGGAGAAGCATAGGGTTTCTAATGGTGTAAACATGCTTTAAATGGAAAACCACAAGTTGTGAGTCCATCAAGACTACCAGATTGCAAACATCCTGAGAGGAAGCTTCAGTCAAGAGACCGATGACTACTTCATACTTGATGATGTTATTAGTAGCGGGACGTATACAAACTGCTCCTGAACTGACCAAATATTCAATCGAGGAATAGAGGACCCAAACAGCTGAGGCAAGATTCAAGGTGTGGTGGCAAGAATCATCAGTGATATTAATTCTTGCACATGATCTAGGAACTAGGAATCAAAATCATCAAAGAATAATTAACAAATACTCATGAATTGGAAATTATCAGAATCAGAAATGGTTTCCTCTCTGTATATTTAATAAACAATAATGGGTTACAATTCCAATGTTGAGCAATGGCTTAACTCCATGAATAATTCGAATACCTAAGGAGACAATTCGAATTCAGTGAGTGAGTCTAGCTTAACTGAATCTCAACCATTCAATATCACTTAGTTAACCACTTGACCAAAACCTTAATTGACTCACCAAACCCTAACTGAAGTTAGAGTGCAATAAATGACTGAATCTCAACTAAAGGAGATCAAACACATGTCACAGCAATCCAATCATCAAGTTCTAGTGCTCCATGACTCCAATGAACCTCGATGAGGTTAACTGAAGCTGAAATGACCATCGAAAGTTGGTGGAGGTGCCTTGTTGACTCCAGTTCATTAAATAATAATAAATAATCATTAAATAATATATTTAATGATTGGAGGCACCTTAAATGACTGTAACTGATTGTAACCACCAGTTAGCAATTAGGTGCATTAATGTCACACAGATCACCCCCGGAGTACTCTAGTTAGCCTCCTTGACTATAGGAGAAGGCTAAGTTAGCCTCCTTGACTGTAGGTAGGCATGGGTGTGACTGGATGATGGCAACTAATGCTCCATTGATGTCAATTAAACTTAGGATAGTGGTTTAACTAGGCCAATTTGACCAAAAGAGTGTGTATGATGGTAAATGTCTCCAACACCCCCCCTTAAGCTATACTTAGGAAGAGTTAGAAAATAGATATGAATAAAAATGCTAGGGCCCTGGAAAATAAGGCCATAGGTCACCCTGTACAATGCTGAAACTAAAACAATGCTCAAAACAAACTAAGTGAGGAAAAGAGGGAAAACCCAGTGGGAAAACCCCCCCCTCAAGCTGAACACTGAAAGTAGTCTGGATCACCCTGATGAACTCACCCCCAACAATGAACGAAGGTAAGTGAACTTATTTTCTGAAAATATCTTGGTGAATATGTATGCAATCTGCTCATCAGTCGAGAAGTATTGCAGAATGATGGTCCTGTCATGCACTAGCTCCCTGATGTAGTGCATGTCAATCTCTACATGCCTGGTCCTCTGCCTGGTAACTGGATCTGTGGATATCTTAATAGCACTCTGGTTGTCACAAAAGAGGACAGTGGACAAAGTACTACCAAGATCAAACTCTGAAAAAATGCCTTGCAACCAAACTGCTTGGATGCAAGCATTCACCACTCCTTGATACTCGGCCTCTGCTGAAGATAGTGCTATGGCAGCCTGCTTTTTGCTTGACCAGTAAATAGGGCCACCACCAAACATGAATACATATCCATAAGTTTACTTCCAATCAATAGAATCACCCACCCAATCAAAATCTGTGTATCCAACCAGCTCTAGCTCGGAGTCTGCAGCACAGTGAATGCCGTAGGTCCTGGTTCCCTTAATGTACTGGAGGATCCTCTTGGCTACCTTCCAATGAATATCATGAGGCTTCTACATGTATCTTGATACAGCATTTATGGCATAACAAATATCAGGCCTATAATGTGTCAAGTACAACAAGCTACCAATCAGCTGTCGATAGATAGTGCAGTCCATGGGAGGTGTGCTTTTTCCTTCTTCAAGGTTGATCCCTGAAAGGAAAGGGAATGGTACAGGCCTACATTCAGCCATTTTAAACTTGAATAAAAGGTATGAAATTTATTTTTTACTGAGTGACCATAATCCCATCAGAATTTTGCTCGATTTTGAGCCCCAAAAATTGCTTTAGAAGCCCCAAATCACTCATTTCAAAGGCATTGTGGAAAGCAGTTTTGATGGATGAAATGGAGGAAATTGTGCTACCTGTGATTAGTAAGTCATAAAAATATAAAAAAATTATAATTATATGACCATCATGCTTCTATAAATACACATTTGGATCTGATCTACATCTCTAAAAGTTTTGCGAGAGAAGGAAGGCATCCATCTTGGAATACCACTCTCTTGGGGCCTGTTTTAACCCGTATAGTGACTTCTTTAGCTTGCAAACCAAATATGGATCAGTGATGTATCCCTCAGGATGCTTCATATATATCTCCTCATGAATATCTCCATGTAGAAAGTCTGACTTAACATCCATGTGATGCACCTCCCAGTGCTTGGATGCGGAAATAGCCAAAACAAGGCAGATGGAGTCCATTTTTGCAATCGATGCAAAGGTCTCATGGTAGTCCGCTCCTTGGACCTGAGAGAAACCTTTTTCTACCAGCATTTCCTTATATTTTCAGGTTCTTCCATCAGCAGCAAACTTTTTCTGAAACACCCACTTGCATTGAACCAATTTCCTTCCCGGAGGAAGAGAAACTAGCTCCCAAGTAGAGTTTTTCTAAAGAGAATTCATCTCTTCATCCATGGCAACTTGCCATCTCGGATCATTCCGAGCATGGTAGTAGGATTTTGGATCTGAAATAATCATCAAATAGCAATTTTCGGACAGCAAATTATCAGAACAAGAGAGTGCAATACCCGCTCTTTGGAAATCAGACCGGGTTCTCCTTGGATCATCCAGATTTCCAATGTTGTCTCCTGCGGAAGAGAGTGTCTTTTGGGCCCATGTAGGAAGATTATTATGCACTTCAGGTTCTGTTTCAGTATCTTATGATTGCTACAGACTAATATCAGAAATCAGAGGATCCAAATCAGGGTCATCACCCCCAATTTCATCATCCAAATATTTAGTGGAATAGGAAGGAAATTCAGCAGTTTTCTCCTTTACTAGTTCCACCTCCTGAAGAAGCTCATCGAACTTGACACTTCTTTCGATGATGATCTATTTGGTATTTATACCCAGTAGCTTTAATCCTTTATATTCATCAGGATAAAAAATAAATAGACATTCTATGCTCTGCGATTGCAAAGCCCTTCTTTTATCAAGCGGAATCCGGGCCCATGCAGTGGACCCAAACACCCGTAGGTTCGACACATATGGCTTGTGTCCGAAGTATGATTAGAAAGGAGTCTTTCCTTTCACTGATGAATGTGTCACCTTGTTCTTAATGTATGCTACAGCATGCATGGCTTCAACCCACAAAGTTGCAGCAAGCTTCTTTGACTCCAACATACAGGTGGTCATCTCTTTGAGAGACCGGTTCTTCCTTTCCGCTACTCCGTTCTGCTGGGGAGTGTAGGGAATTGAATGTTGGACCTGAATACCACTTTGGGATAAAATTTACAGCAAATAATTACTGAAATACTCCCCTCCATTATCATATCTCAAGATCTTGATCTTAATCCTAGAGGCATTTTCGATCAAGGCCTTTAATTCAGAAAATTTTTCACATACTTTTGATTTCTTTTTGAGAAAGAAAACCCATGTATACCTTGAAAAATCATCAATAAAGGTAAGGAGGTACCTTGATCCATTCATGGATGTGACAGGAATTGTACCACTTATATCATAATGTATCAGCCCCAATATGCTTGTAGCTCAGTTTGCCTTCCCTCGATCGAACTTGTGCTCAGGGTGTTTTCCAATCACACAGCCCTTGCAGACTCCCGTGGTTGCCTTGATGACTGGGAGGCCTTCAACCATGGATTTATTCTGTAATTGCTGCAAATATTTGAAATTAATATGGCCAAACCTCTCATGCCACAGCCTACTAACCTCATTTCCATGAGTTAGCAAAGCGGTGGGCTTTGCATCAGCAACAAAGTGAGAGAAATCATAGGCTTTTGCATGATGATTCGCAAGGCCTTTTGCAATGAGTTTCTCGGATGCAATTTCTGTTATCTCAACATCATTTGGGATGAAAGAGACTCTCTTAGGAATTCCTATATAAGTCATCTGATAGAAACTAAGGATATTTCCTGCTAGAGACGGTACATACAAAACATTAGAAAAAAAACCATTTTCTAGATCTACAGTACCTTGTCCTTCAGAAATGATGGTGGAGTCATCTCCTATGTGGATGGGGATGGATTTTCTGGTTTCCAAGGATGAAAAGGAGTCTTTTTCAGCCATCATGTGATTCAAAGCTCCACTGTCAATCAGCAGTGCTTTGGACTTCGAAGTGCTTGCCATGAGGGCATGACCTTTCTCATGCTGTGGTTCCCGATCTTGGTGATCTCTCCTCCGAAAGCTCTCCGGAATATTGATGTGATTCCTCTCAAGGAGAGAGGTTGCTTCATCAAGATTTTTCTTCATGTAGGCATGTTCAGGGTGAAAACCCTTCCTGCAGTAAGAACACCTAACTTTTTCTTTCCCAATGTGCCCTTTTCCTTTGTTCTTCCTTGAGCTGGAAGATTCATCATTCTATTGATTTTCAACTCTAGGCTTGGGAGCATCAAATTTAGTTTTCTGATTTTTCTGCTTCTTTCCTTTACCCTTCACATATTTGGGCCTCGATACATGGAGGGCTTGATCATGGGAAGATCGAATGATCCCCATCTGGACAAGCTTGTCATGTTCACTAGTTAGGGACTCAATGAAGGCATTGAGTGTAGGCATCTTCCATCCAGTGGTTGTGAGCTTCCCCACACGGAATGTAAAAACAAAAACTGAATAATCAGCCCTGAGTTGGGAGAGGATGGCTAGGATGAGCTGATCATCATCCTTCTCCACTTTGCATTGCTTCAAGAGAAAAACAATATGCTTGAACTTTGTAAAGAAATCATTCAGAGTCTCGAAATTGGAAGGTTGGAGAGACATGAGTTCATTTTCGAGTTGGTAAACTCTCAAGTCATCATGCTTTCCATATAGAGATTCCAATTTGTCCCATATTTCTTTCGGTGTCTTCAGATCCATAAGATGGAAGAGAAGGTCATCGAAAATAGAGAGGCACAAGAAACCGAAGGCTTCATCCTTCTTGTTCAAGAATCTTGATTTTTCTATGGTGGATCCAGGCTCAACTTCAGTGTCCATGGCGACTCTATAGAGTCCTTTGGAGTGCAACTGATGTTCCATTTTATTTTTCCATGTGTGGAAATTGTATGGAGTCAACAGAGGTACTGAGGAGGCCATCGAGATATGCTGTAACGAATGCTTCACCTGTAGAAACCTGAAAAACAAATCAGAAAAGGCAAAATAAGGTCGGACATCCTGCACATTCTAGGCTTTCATCACATTCTAGTCAATCAAGCCAGCTTGATCAACAAGTTCTTTACTTGGGGTATTAAGTGGTAAGCCTTGGCTTCTGGTACAGTGCTAGAATTTTGAACTATTGCTCACTTCTCATGGAGAAATCTGTCAAAAATCTTGTTTTTGAGAGATTGTTCTTTTTCCCGCCGTAAGCTCTGATACCATATTAATTCTTGCACATGATCTAGGAACTAGGAATCAAAATCATCAAAGAATAATTAACAAATACTCATGAATTGGAAATTATCGGAACCAGAAATGGTTTCCTCTCTGCATATTTAATAAACAATAATGGGTTACAATTCCAATGCTGAGCAATGGATTAACTCCATGAAGAATTCGAATACCTAAGGAGACAATTCTAATTCAGTGAGTGAGTCTAGCTTAACTAACTCTCAACCATTCAATCTCACTTAGTTAACCACTTGACCAAAACCCTAATTGACTCACCAAACCCTAACTGAAGCCGGAGTGCAATAAATGACTGAATCTCAACTGAAGGAGATCAAACACATGTGATAGCAATCCAATCATCAAGTGCTAGTGCTCCATGACTCCAATGAACCCTAATGAGGTTAACTGAAGTTGAACTGACCATCAGAAGTTGGTGGAGGCACCTTATTGACTCCAGTTCATTAAATAATAATAAATAATCATTAAATAATATATTTAATGACTGGAGGCACCTTAACTGACTGTAACTAACTGGTTGAACTAATTGTAACCACCAGTTAGCAATTAGGTGCATTAATGTCACACAGATCACCCCCGGAGTGCTCCAGTTAGCCTCCTTGACTGTAGGAGAAGGCTAAGTTAGCCTCCTTGACTATAGGTAGGCGTGGGTGTGACTGGATGATGGAAATTAATGCTCCATTGATGTTAATTAAACTTAGGATAGTGGTTTAACTAGGACAATTTGACCAAAAGAGTGTGTATGATGGTAAATGTATCCAACAAGCAAAGCCGTAGAAAGCCATCTGCATGACCAAAACATGGTATAAACAGATTTGGACACTAAACTCACAACCATCTTGAAAATACTAAAAGCACACTGAAATCCAAGAAATATACATATATACAAGATACTATCCAAGAAAGACCTAGGCATAGTACCTTTTCAGGTACAACCCATTGTGAGGTTTCCCCAAAGGGATTCCATCATAATCAAAGAGCTCGTAGGATCCTTTATCTAACAACTTAGAAATGATGAAAGGTCCATACCACATGGACTCGAACTTACCCCTCCTTAGTTTATCATATCTCTGATCATAATTCAAAACTAGGTCACCCTCATTAAAGAAACGACATTGGATGGATTTATCATACTGTGCCTTGACGCATTTCTTATGTGCCTCATTAGCCAAAGTAGTATCTCTCTGAGTCTCGTCAAGGTTATCCAAGTACAAAAATATTTCTTCCTCTGCGGAAGTGTCTAGGAGAAGTTCGATGACAAGTTGTAAGGATGGAATCTGATATTGAGTCAATAAGACAACTTCGAGTCCATAGACGAGCTGGAATGGTGTGAAACTAGTGGTTGTTTTCACAGAAGTCTGATAAGCCCAAAGAGTGGAGAAAAGAACATGGTTCCAGTTGGATTTATGATCTCCAACCATCCAACGAAGCATAGTTTTTAAAAATTTGTTAATGGCCTCGACTTGACCATTAGCTTTTGGATAATATGGCGTAGAGTTTTCATGGTGAAAACCTAGCTTAGCACTCAGTTCTTCCATCATTTGATTACGGAAATGGGACCCATGATCAGTAACGATAGACTATGGGACTCCAAATCTATCTATGATATGATTTAACAGGAGGAGAGTGGAAGTATTACCATCTTCCGCATATGTAGGGATGGCCTCGACCCATTTTGTGAAATAGTCAATGGCTACGATCATGTAACGATGCCCCCCAGCTAAGGTAGGCTTACGATGCATGAAGTCAATCCCCCATTTGGTGAATGGGCCAATGGAAATGACGGGGTGTAGTGGAGCAGGATGGGTGTGCTTTTTAGGATAAAAGTGTTGACAAGGTGGGCATTTTTTAACAGTATGATGACAGTATTTGAAGACAGAGAGCCAAAAATAGCCAGCGCGGAGGATTTTTCGGGCTGTAGCCATCCCAGATAAGTGACTGCCACATGCTCCATAGTATCAATCATTCAACACATGTTTAGCCTCTTCATGGGTGAGGCATCGCCAGAGAATAGAATCAATCCCACGTATATACAAGGTATCATTCAGGATGAGGTAGTATTTCGCGTGGTGATGGATACGGCGGTGATCGTCATGAGATAAATGCAGCTGAAATCATTGTGTTTGGATATAAATAAGAAAATATCCATACCAAGGGTTGGTAGTACTAATCAGGAACAAGAATTCATCTAGAAATGAATCATTGGGCTCAGATTCCCTCGAAGCATAGGGAAGATCACACATGAGCTCGACAAATACCAAGGATTTCTTTGATGTGGCTTTGGTAAATTCCAGATCAAACTCCTGTAGTATGACTATCCATCAGGAGTACTTTCCCCCAAGCACCTGATAAGTCAGGATGTAATAAATAGGGTTCTGGTTTGCCAATATAGTGGTAGTGCAGAACAGAATGTAGTGACGAAACATTTGTACAGCAATGACTGTAGCCAATGCTAACTTTTCTACATGTGAATAGTGATTTTTAGAATCCATAAGATTCTTACTGGCATAATAAATCAGGTGCTCCTGACCGTAGATATTTTCCTACACTAAAACCATAGATATGGTAGTAGTGGAGGTAACAATATATAGAAGAAATTCCTTTGAATAATCCGAGGGGTGTATCACGGGTGAATGAGTCAGAGCATGCTTAATATTATCAAAGGCATGTTGGGCCTGGTCATCCCAGAAGAACGAGGTGTTCTTCTTGAGGAGACACATATAACTGTGCTTTTTCTTGGAAAAATTGCACATGAAACAGCGGAGAAAGTTTTCCTTCCCTTGCAAACTTTGGAGTTCAAGGAGATTAGTTGGGACTAGTAGAGTTAAAATGGAGGCAATTATCAAAGGATCAATCTGGATGCCATCTTTAGATACCACAAAACCTAGAATATGTTTTGTCTCACAAAAAAAACACATTTATGTGATTGAGCCGTATATTATAATGACGGCATCTCAATATTATCTCTCTAAGATGACTAGGATGGTCCTCCCATCATTGTGAATGAGCAGGGAGGTCATCAAGGTACGGTTCAACAATATGTTTAATATCATGAAACACATAGGACATTGTGTGCATGAATGTGGCTCCAACATTTTTCAAGCCAAAAGGTAAATTCTTATATGAAAATGTTTCCCATGGGCAAATGAATGTTGTCTTATGCTGATCGGAGGGTAATATTTGAATTTGAGTATAGCCATAGAAGCCATCCATAAATGAAAAGATGACACTTCCAACATAGTTGTCGATAATATGATCGATATGCGGAGTAGGAAAGTTATCCTTGGGACAAGCTTTATTCAAATCCCTAAAGTCACTATAGACTCTAATGGTGCCCTGCTTTTGATTGACAGGGAAAACATTCGATACCCATTCCGTCAGGGGTATAGGATAAATAAACCCATCTTTGAGAAGTTTCTCAATTTCAGCTTTAATAGTTGTGGCTTTCTGAGGATGGAATTGCCTTAGTTTTTTCTTGACGGGTTTAGCCATGGGATAGGTTTTAATCTCATTGACCAAAATGGATGGGTTAATCCCTGGAATCTCTTCATAGGACCAG
Source organism: Pseudotsuga menziesii (assembly GCA_001517045.1). Classification (NCBI taxonomy): domain Eukaryota; kingdom Viridiplantae; phylum Streptophyta; class Pinopsida; order Pinales; family Pinaceae; genus Pseudotsuga; species Pseudotsuga menziesii. The sequence goes on along the minus strand of LPNX010569420.1, from coordinate 209,122 downwards.
GAAAAAATATCATGAAATTCTTTGAAAAGTGTCTTGTATGCTTTAGATTCATCTGTCGAGCATTTCTACCCAACATGAACATGCTCGATAGTATTAGGCTTGGCTGATATGTCAGTCAAACTCATCTGAGTAATGTTGCAAAGGTTTCCTTCATAATCTGTATCTTGCAACAATATGGGACTTTGGGGTATGTTGACAATATCAGTAGGAAACAAGGATGCATAATCATCACTAACCAAACTGGTGTTGGGGAGGAACATGGATCTATGATGGTGATCCTCCTAGATGGACTCATCCGTATTCATGATATCCATAATGGACTCATCGGAATGGAAAGTTTCAAAGAGATAATCTAGAACAGGAAGAGAAGGTTCTAACCAGTATGGTAAATGGTAAGGATCCAAATCCACTAGATGAAGGTCATCAGTGTGATCATCAGAAAAGGTTTGAATGGTGTCATACATTGCTTTGTGTGGACTCAATGAGGTGGACTCAACAACTTCTTTTCCCTTAGGATCATAATCAAATGAGGCGATCATATGGACTTGTTATACCAAAATCCTATCACCATCATGTGATAATACATTTGACATACCTACTTGCCCTAAATCCCAACTTCTCGAGTGAAGACTAAATGGTTTTTTATCAGTCTATCATACAAATTCCCAGCACCGCTCATGCTCCCTTATCCAGGAGCGGTACCCTTGTTTGCATCGCTTTTCATCGGTTGTCCACAAATGGTGCCACCGCCTGTCACCCTTGGTCCATAAGCAGTTATTACCAGAACCGGTCTGTCAAAGAAGGTGAAGCGTGGTACCCTGGGTAAAAGGGTAAAAAGAGAAGCTTCTCGAGGCTTCTAGATGATAAGCCTCGAGATATCCCTTATCCCTACTACTGTGGTTTGGTCGATCTTGAGATCCCTCATCCTAGGATCTTAGAGGCCACCTCACCCACTAATTTCTCAACCATCTCTATCCATTAAAGCCCTATATTTATGAGATCATATCCATGGTTGAGGGGAGAACATTGTAGGTATTGTTATGCTGTTGGACTGATTCTTGGCCCAAGATCTTTTGGAGAGAGCATAGAGAGCTAGAGTCTGAGCTTTTGGGGATGAAGAGCTGGTTTCATGGAGATGCATGTCAACACTAAGGCTTGGTTGTAAACTTCTTCATATTTATAATGCAAGTTGATTTTTTGTGCCATATATATTGTTGATGTTTTGATTTCAGATATATATTGCTAGATTCCTTAGTCACTAGCATAGATTAGTAGATCATATTCTGGTTGCTTTGATCTATTTCGTGTTGAACTCTTTTGTAGGTACATAGGTGAACTATCAAAGCCTTGTATTCCAGATATCTACAATGTCTAGGGGGAGTTAGCAACCTTTCTGATCTATTTGTTTTGGATCTGAACCATTCAGACCAGTGGAACACCTTGCTGTCCGCAGGAGGTGAAATATTTCGATCAACAAATCTGGCAACTCTGCTGGGGAGTAGTTGTATTCAGTCATTCTTATCGTCCTCAGTCTACAACTCTTGTACGAATCTAGGCTCCATTTTCTTCAACTCTTTACAGTTAGATCTATTTTCTGATTTGTATTATTTGGGTTTGAAATTTCCAGATCTGTTCAGATCTGAGTTATTTTGGTTTTTTATGCTCTGTTACCATATTCAATTTGACAGTATTCACTTTGATCGGGTCTATTTTTTATCTGATCCATTGTTCTCTTTTTGTTTTGTCCATCTACAGGGAACCGCAACAATGCTTTGTGTGAGGAGCGGTGCCACCACTTGAACACAGTGGACAGTAAGCGGTGCCACCACCTGTATCTGGTTAGCAAGGAGCGGTGCCATTTTGGAAACACTCTTACAACACCTACGAAGCATTGTACCAAGTAGGCATTAGACCAAAATTATTTTTCCTCTTTTTTCTTTGTAAAAAATTGGAATTTTGATTGCTTTTAGTTATGTTATCAATCTTGTGTTATTGAATCTAATGTGTGTGGCTTGCTTCTTTGATGGTTCAAGATTGATTTTGAGTGGAATTTCAAAAAATTGTTTAGTATTTTTTATTGTTCATCCGCTTCTTGCTTGTTGGTTGTGTTTAAAGAAGGATTTCTTGTGTTCTGAAAGTTAGGGTGCTCATTGAGTTCTCTTTTCGTTGCATATACTGAAAGAAGAACATTAAATTAGCTTCTAGATTTCATTTCTTGCTTGCATAGTAAACTTCTTTTTCTTCCCTTCAAAAAAGAAAAGTTTTGCTTGAGATTAGGACATCATATTTGAGCGTTGGATTCAGGTTTTCTGATTGGCTTCATAAGCTTTCAAGACCTTTACGATCTTTCGTCTCTCATGGATATAGGACTATCTTGATCAAAATAATAAAAAAGTAGTTTTAAGTTAGATTTGCTTATGTTTTTAAGAAATTTGAAAAGTTAGAGTGCGTTGGCATATAGGTATGTTTGGTGTTGTTCTTTTAGGAAAAGAGATCCTCACCCTTCCCATTTGCTTTCTGAAAGAATAATTTTGTTCATTGAAGTATTTGCTTGTCGTTGATTTGATGTTCATGACTGTTAATTGGTATGATTTTTGGTTTTGAAACAAAAAGAAAAATACTCTCTCCCCTCCCGTAAGTAGGCATATTGAACAGTAAAGTGAACTTTTGCATAAGCATACTGCATGGTTTTACCTTTTTGTCAGAACATCATGCATTCACCTAACCATACAAGTTAAAATCAATGGTAGTTGTAGGTTAAAATTTACGTAGTAACTTGAGTGATAGGTTAGAGACGTGTTCGGCCATCATAAAATGTAGGAGATATCATTATTTGTCAGCATTACATTCCAGGACTCACGCGGTTCTTCCACGTACTGTCGGTATATCAAATGTCCTTTCACGTACCCTTGAGGTATATAGAAAGGTACTTCACGTACTTGATTATATATCAGAAGGCCCCTTGTGTACGGTTATGCATTAGACAACACTACTACCAATTTGAGCTCCCACGTACCTTGAGTATATCAAGAGACCCCACTAGGGTACCTTATCTATCTGAGAAAATCCCTTTGGCCATCTTGTTTGGAACCATACACTGAAAACAACATTCAGGGAGATTACTATGCATGTACCCTCGAGGTATATCGTGAGTGGCACCAGCTTGACAATCCTAGTGAGAGACCTAACTTTTTGAACTCCTCCTGTCATTTTAAGTCTGCTTGTTTTGACCTACAGTTTGAGTAGGGAAGTCTTTTGGTGTGTTTTTTCTAGATTTTCAGACCTTAGGTTAGATAGGAACTATACACACTGGATGATTTAAGATAGTCCAGGAGAGTACAGGGCTTGTCACCTAATTTTACTTCTATTTTAGAAGGAAATCCAATGGAAGCTATTGACCAAGCTGCTACCACCTCCCAAGTGGGAGATCATATGGTGGAAGAAAGTGGAGTACCATATTCTTCACACTTGCCTCCCTTGGTCCAACAACCTTCCTATGAGGATTCATCGCTCCATCCTCCCATGGAAGGTCATGTTGATGATACCCTTCCGGACTTTGGTCCTAATGTTCCTTTCTGGGAGACACCTATCGGACAGGCCATTGCCTCATTTGGAACCCGTGTAAGTTCTCTTGAAAGTGAAGAAGAACACAGGAAATACCGTGCTGCTATCCTTCGTACATAGGAGGTAGAAAAGCAGATTGACAACCTATTAGGCCCTTCACTAGTTCATTCCACATTCCTTCCTATGGGATATTGTTCACTAGCCGATTCTATGAGACCCATTGAACCGATTATAGATCATCCATTAACAACCCACAGTCCAGGTCAAATTTCCACTACTCTCACCTCTTATGTTATGTCTGATCCAAATCTACCCAGATCTTTTGCATCTGGGGCCCAACCTTCAATTATTGTGTCTTCAGTACCTTTGAATGCCGAGGGGCAACCCCCGACACGACCTATGTTATCTTATCCTGGAGTTGTACTTAGTCAAGAGCATACCTCTAACATAGAAAAATATACAGTTTTTGTCCCTCCCACCCATACTAATGTGGTAAATCCCCCAACTAGTTCAGGTCAGCCCTTGGAGGCACAACCTATTGCCATTCAATCTTCTAGTGGTTATGGTTATCAAATACCTATAGGTAATCATCCATCTAATCCTACTAGAATTCCATTCCCTAGAAACACTTTTACACCATGGGGAAAACCCAACTGGTCTTACATGCCAGCCCTGGGAGGGATACCCATACATACTATGGGAGGTGCATGAGGACTGCCTTATGTAGGTCCTCCCCCTGGGGGACCTAATGGTCCTAGAGGGCCTAACGGTCCTCCTCATGGTCCTGGCAGTCCTAGTGATCCTGGGGGACCTGGTGGCTTTCCTCCTTATGGATCTGGAGGGTCTGGTGGCCCTCCACCTAGTGGTTCTGGTAGGTTCGAAGGTTTTGCACCTCCTGGAGGTTCCACAGGGTTTGGTGGTCTACCTCTTGGTGGTCTTGGTGGTCCTGGTGGTCCCGGTGGTCCTCGCAGTCCCTGTGGCTCTGGCAGTCCTCCTCCTAGAGGCCTTGGTGGTCCTAGTGGTCCTAATTCTAGAAATCAACCCCCCATGGGTGAATTTCCTAGTAGTTCTTCCTCACAACAACCTGTTTTTCAGTCAACCTATGGCCCTCCTGGTAATTTCATGCCATATCAATATTACCAGTATGTGCAGCCCAATAGATAGTTACCTTTTCCTTGCAAATTTGGACTTGCCTAATTTGTCCAAGTTGATTAATGATCCCATTCGACACAATCCCTCATGGCCTCCCATTCCGGTAAAGTTACCATCAAACATTCCAAAATTCGATGGGAAGCAGGGTGAAGATCCGTAGAACCATGTTATGACTTTTCATTTGTGGTGTTCCTCGAACTCCCTCATGGACGATTCCATTTGGTTAGGACTCTTTCAGTGAAATTTGACTGGTACAGCCGCAAAGTGGTATATTGAACTCGCACAACATTCATTTGTGGATTTTGGCTCGTTGGCAACTGTATTTATTATGCACTTTCAGCTCTCTATTCATTATGAAATGGGCACTGATCTTTTAACTTCACTGTAACAGAACACCTCCACCCACATTTTTTATCATATTCATGAGTGGAGAAGGCAGAGAAGGCTTATTAAGGCCCCTATTCTGGATCAGTTGTTAGCTGATTGGTTCACTAAGTCCTTGTTTCTTGCTATTGCATGAGATGTGGCCATGGGTGGTGCTGTTACCGAAGAGTAGGCTATTAGTCGAGGTCAGTACCTAGACTTGGTCTATTCCCAGTCCGGGACTCTTTATGACCTGATTCCTCAAGCTCCTCACCCCAACACTGACCCTGCCAAGCCATCAGTAGAAGTACCTATTGACAGGATTGTTGGTTCAATCCAGTCCCCATCTGCAGTGAAACCTGCCAAGAAAACCCAACCTGCTACTCCTTCGACTCCCAAGGTTTCTTCCGAGGTCAATTCTATTCAAAGTACTCAAACCTTGGGTAATAAAAAGAAAGGTAAAAATTGAAATAAAAAACTTGGAAACCAGCAGGAGGCCCCACAACCAACCCAGAATTACAACAACACAGGGAAAATGAAGGATAAATACCCTTGTCTGTTATGTGGTGGTGACCACTTCTCCAAGGAGTGTCCCCATCAGGACGAAATCTCCAAGTTTTTGAAGTCTAACCCTGCACCTGCAGTACTTATGGATCCTTTCCCCTCTCAACAATAGCTGGTAGACCACATGTCGAACTAGGGTACCTCTAGTTCATCAGAGGAAATTCATATCATGTCCTCAGATACCATCCATCTACAAACTCAAATCCAGAACTATGATAAACCCACAGATAAGCAAGAAGATCAATCTTCTTTAGGGAAAACTCCCTCCACTAGTTCTCCGGAGTCCTCATCTACTGTTCCCTTGTCTATCGAGAAGCCTACTCTTGACATGATTTTGTGCCCACCAAAGAGTACTCTTTGGAAGGTTTTCTTTAATCCCAATGCCTGAGCTGCTCAATTCTATAATGTGGTTGAATATCTCACTCAGGCACCTTGTGCGATGTCTACCCTAGAAGTACTCCAAAGTTGCCCTACACAACGCAAGAACTTGTTGACTGCATTAGGAGCTGTAAACATGGATAACACTAACTTGATTCACTTCAATGTTGAGAACTATAAACCTAGATTACCACATAAAATTTCTTTTCAGCTCATTACAAAAGTAGTGGGAAAGAAAGTCTTTTGAACGGTACTAGATGAAGGAGTTTCGACCTCAGTGTTATCTCTGACTTGTTGGAAAGCCCTTGGCTCTCTCGAGCTTGTTACATCACCTACGACCCTTAAAGCCTTTGATGGACGGGGATTCCAACCCCACAGCCTCATATTAGCCCTTGCGATTGAGATGGGGGTAGAAACCATTTCCATCCAAGTAGAAGTGGTGGATGCCCCTTTAGATTATAACCTCCTTTTAGGAAGGAATTGGTTCTATGCCATGAACACTATTGCTTCAACAGTATTTTGAATGGTCCAATTCCCGCATCCCGGGAGAATTGTTACTATTGACTAGCTTGATTTATGTACATCAAACATTACTACCTCCATGGCTAATAACATCCCCATGTTAGGCGAGTCCCCTCCTCCTTACCAGTCGATTGGGGTAGGTATGCTGAAGGAATCATCCCTTATGGGGATTTTTCCCTCTACTCCTCCTAGCATGGATACCGCAACAATACATATGATCGCCTCATTTGATATTAAGCCCCCGGGCACAAATGTTGTTGAGTCTACCTCGTTGATCCTACATGAAGCTATGTATGACACCATTCAAACTTGTTCTGATGATCACACTAATGATATTCATTTAGTGGCCTCGAATCCTTACCATTTACCGTACTGGTTAGAACCTTCTCTTCCGGTTCTAGACTATCTCTCCGAGACTCTTCCTTCCGACGAGTCCATTATAGAGATCATGAACACGGGTGAGCCCATTTTGGAGGATCACCACCATAGATCCATGTTCCTCCCCAATACCAGTTCAGGCAGCTATGATTTTGCAACCTTGTTTCCTAGTGATATTGTCAACGTTCTGCAAAGTCTTATATTGTTGCAAGATACAAATTCTGAAGGAAACCATTGCAACACTACTCAGATGAACCCAATTGACATATCAGCCAAGCTTGATGTTATTGAGCATGTTCATGTTGGGCAGAACTGCTCCACAGATGAATCTGAAGCATATAAGGAAATTTTTAAGGAATTCCATGGTATTTTTTCCTAGTCTTATAAAGAGATGCCAGGGATCGACCCTTCCATTGTGGTCCATGAGATTAAAACTTATCCCATGGATAAACCTGTCAAGAAGAAACTTAGGCAAGTCCATCCTAGGAAGGCTGCAGCTATTAAACCTGAAATTGAGAAACTTCTGAAAGCTATTTTTATTTATCCTGTACCTCTGACGAAATGGGTATTGAACATTGTCCTTGTCAAAAAAAGGTAGGGCACCATTAGAGTCTATATCGAATTTAGGGATTTAAATAAATATTGTCCTGAAGACAACTTTCCTACCCCGCACATTGATCATATTATCGACAACTATGTCGGAAGTGTCATATTTTCATTCATGGATGGCTTCTCCGGCTCCAATCAGATTGAGATATTGCCTACCGATTAGCATAAGATGACATTCATTTGCCCATGGGGAACCTTTTCATATAAGAAGTTACCTTTTGTCTTGAAAAATGATGGCACCATGTTCTAGTGTGTGATGTCCTATGCATTTCACAACATTAAACATATTGTTGAACTGTACCTTGACGACCTCCCTGCTCATTCACAATGTCGGGAGGACCATCCCGGTTATCTTAGAGACATATTCCTGAGATGTCTTCATTATAATATACGACTCAATCCGCATAAATGTGTTTTTTGCATTGAGATGGGACATCTGCTTGGCTTTGTGGTATCCAAAGATGGCATCTGGATAGATCCTTTGAATATTTCCTCCATCATTAATATACCAGCCCCAACCACCATCCTTGAACTCCAAAGTTTGCAGGGGAATGCAAAATTTCTCCATCGTTTCATGTGCAATTTCACTGAGAAAACACACTGTTATATGCGTCTCCTCAAGAAGAACACTCCATTCTTCTAGGATGACCAGGCCTAACACACCTTTGATAGTATTAAGTATGCTCTGACTCATTCACCCATGACACACCCCCCAGAATATTGAAAGGATTTTCTCTTGTATATTGCTTCCTTCACTACTACCATCGCCATGGTTTTAGTGCAGGACAATCGCCATGGTCAGGAGCATGTGATTTATTACACCAGTAAGAATCTTATTGACTCTGACACTCATTATTCGCATGTGGAGAAGCTATTTTTGGCCACAGTCATCGCTGTACAAAAATTTTGTCACTACATTCTTCTTCGCACTACCACCATATTTGTAGACCAGAACCCAATGTACTACATTCTGACTCATCAGGTACTCGAGGGCAAGTACTCCCATTGGATCGTCATACTTCAAGACTTCAATCTTGATTTTGCCAAGGATACATCAAATAAATCCTTGGTCTTCGCCAAGCTTATATGTGACCTTCCCTGTGCTACCACGGAATCTGAGCCTAGCGATTCATTTCTAGATGAATTCCTGTTCCTAATTAGCACTATTGATCCTTGGTATGGAGATTTGTTGATTTATCTCTAGACCCAGCATTTTCAGCCAAATCTATCTCACAATGATCGTCACCGCATTTGTTACCACGTGAAATACGATGCCTCACACATGAGGAGGCTGAACACATGCTAAATGATTACCACTCTGGAGCATGTGGCGATCATTATCTGGGATGGCTACAGCCCAGAAAATCCTTAGCACTGGCTATTTTTGGCCTTCTGTCTTCAAATATTGTCATGAGGTTTTTAAGAAATGCCCACCATGCCAACATTTTTATCCCAAAATTCATACCTATCCTGCTCCGCTTCACCCCATCATTGTCGTTGGCCCTTTTTACAAATGGGGGATTGACTTCATGCATTGTAAACCTACCTTAGTCTGGGGGCATGGTTACATCATCGTAGCTGTGGATTATTTTACAAAATGGGCTAAGGCCATGCCTACATATGCAGAAGATGGTAATACTACCACTCTCTTCTTGTTCAATCATATCATAGCTATATTTGGAGTTCCACAGTCTATCATCACTGATCATAGATCCCATTTCCATAATCAAATGATGGAGGAATTGAGTGCCAAGCTAGGTTTTCGCCATGAAAACTCTATGCTATATTATCCACAAGCTAATGGTTAGGTAGAATCCATTAACAAGGTTTTGAAAACTATGCTTCATCGGATGGTTGGAGATCATAAATCCAATTGGCATCTCGTTCTTTTTTCCGCTCTTTGGGCTTATCGGACTTCAATGAAAATAGCTACTGGTTTCACGCCATTCCATCTTGTCTATGGACTTGAACCCATCTTGCCTATCCAATGTCAGATTCCATCTTTACAACTCACTGTCGAACTTCTCCCAGACACTTCCACAGAGGAAGCAAGATTTTTGTACTTGAATAACCTTGATGAGACTCGTGGAGATGATTCCTTGGCTAATGAGGCACATAAGAAACACATCAAGGTGCAGTATGATAAATCTATCTAGCCTCGTGTTTTCAACAAGGGTGAGCTAGTTTTGACTTATGACCAGAGATATGACAAGCTAGGAAAGAGTAAGTTCGAGTCTATGTGGTATGGACCTTTCGTTATTTCCAAGGGTTTAGAGAAAGGAGCATATGAGTCTGTAGATTATGATGGAATCCCTTGGGGGAAACCTCGCAATGGGTTTTACCTAAAAAGGTACTATGCCTAGGTATTCTTGGATGGTATCTTGTATATATGTATATTGATTGACTTTCAGTGTGTTTTCAGTATTTTCAAGATAGTTTTGAGTTTTGGTGCTCACATCTATTTATACCATGTTTTGGTCATGTAGATGGCTTTCTATGGCTTCACTGATGGTGCTTTCCACCACACCTTGAGTCTAGCCTTGGCTACTTGGGTTCTCTATTCCCCAGCTAAGGATTTGGTCAGTTTAGGAGTGGTTTGCTTAGATCCCGCAACTAATAACATCGCCGAATATGAAGCAGTCATTGGTATTCTGACTGAAGCTACCTCCCAAGATGTCCATGATCTAGTATTTTTGATGGACTCTTAGCTCGTGGTTTGTCATTTAAACCATATATACACCATTAGGAACCTAGTGCTCCTCTACCTCTTCTGGAGGGTATGTTTGTTAGAAAGATCATTTGGAACCATTACATATAGGCATATCCCTAGGGAACATAATGTAGTTGTTGATTCAATGGCTAATTACATCCTAGATTGGCATATTGCCCATTCATGACGTTAATAAAAAATGGTACATTGTAAATAAACATTTAAAGACACATAGAAATCATAGAAAATGCATTCATCCATTTGAAACGTATAAACATCATGCAAAAGTCTATATATATATATATATATATATATACGAAAAATGTTACAAAAAATAGGCCCCGAGACCTCATCTAAAGCACGTAGGCTTTCAGAAAAAATCATCATACAAAATCCTGAAGCTATAAGCTTTCAGTATACATGTCTTATCCTCTAGTGCTGCTCGTGATAGCACATCACTGCTTAAGCCACCTTGAGAAGTAGCCTGCTGAATCGGCCTGGTACTCCCACCGTAGATCTCAAATATCTAGTCAGGAGGTCATCTATGTTAGCATCTAGGATTTCTAGAGTCAACCTCTCGAGGTTCTCCTCCAGCTCCCCAGTGATATCATCACCCTGTGGCATGAATCAAGCTCTGGTTCGCCTATCTAATGGAGATGCTCCTCCAGGACTCGCTGCTCCAACATCTGCATGAAGACAAATGGGTCTCGTCACTTATCATAAAAGATATAAAACATAAAAAATATAAAAACATTTTTCATCTTTAGGGTTTCTTGTTTCTTACCAATGTCTCCCCACTACCCTCCAGCCAGGAGTGGTAGGTCAGGATCACCTGTAAAATATTTGCCTGCATAGGCATAGTCCTCGACTATGAGCATATGATCCTGTAGCCATCTAAAGAATGCATCATCGAACTTCACTCTGCCCCTACCCGCTCCTGTGCGAGCCATGACCTGGACCCACCTCAGCATGTGGGGGTCCCATGCTCCTAGACTCTGAAAAGTCACCTGGGGCCTCATTTGGAGGACCCGCTCAAAGAAGAAACAAGCTAAGATGGAACCAAAGCCAAATTACTTCATCTCTCCTGACCAAAATTTAGTCAACTGATCCTTGAATATTAGAAGCAATGCTTCTTCCCAGTTGAACACCGTAGGTGCCATTACCTCTAGGACATACATCATATGTTCCCTGGAATCCTAATGTACACCCTGGCTCCCTGCCACCCTTTTCATGGTGAACAAAACAATCCTTAGAGCCCTATCTATCACTGCCCTGATGAGGATTTTATTCCCCGATGTGCCTGTATCTGGTGCATAGTGTCGATCTATGAGCTCTCTGGCGGTAATGTCCTCGCCATGGGAACCTGTCAGTGAGATAGGGGCACCCTGTCTTGATAGGCCATTTAGGAAGTAGATGTCCTCTAGCTCCACTACAAGTATATGTGCCCCCACCTCAAAATACTATTGTTATGGATTCCACATTCTCAGTATGTGTTCCAGTAGTCTCTCATGGGACACCATGCTTGGTGTACGGAAGAACTTTAGAAGTCCACAGTTCCAGAGTGTGGCAATACACACCAAATTCCTTTCAGCAGTAGCATCCTCATCATCATGCATTATTTCCTTCCATATCACCATATTTGGGAAGCCTAGACCTGCCAAAACAACAATGGTATACATCAACATCATCCTTAAATCATTATAAATAAAAAGAATGAGGTAATTTTGTATATATCATTGGTTTAATTTCTCCATGGCTGGCACCGCCTCTGCCCCATTGGAGACAGGTAGTGGCACCACCTCTCCACCTTGTCTTTGGCGCAGTTCTCAGGTGGTACCTCCTATCCCGCAAGGGGTAGCCGTGGAGCCTGCAAATAGGATTTTAGTTCTTGCCAAATAGGCCTAAAACCCCATCAAATCCCAAAATAAAAGCTATGAAATTAAAGAAGAAGGTCTTAGCTCTTACCTACAACCGACGAGACTAAAAACGGACGGTGGAAACTCCCAGTATCTGCTGTCAAAGATCTGGCTAAAAAATGCTCCAAGTGCTCTCTACCAAGAGGTAAATAGTGAAATGTTTGGATTTTTACTATTTACTTACCTTATATAGACATTTTTTGGGTCTGACTTAGTATAATTTTGATATTACATCATGTTTTGGTCAAAATCTATTTGTCATAATCTCGTAATGTTGATTGTGGATGCATTTAACACTTGTTTATGAGTCGTTTGCAGGTTGACTTTAGTAAAAGATTTGGAAAGTTTGTTTATGGATTTTTTGTACTTTCACAAAACGGAAAAGGTCATCAAGAATTTATTACGACACTTTTTCACACTCATTAAAATCTAGTATCAAAGTTTTGAGTCTAGTTCAAGTTTCTTTCCAGGATCGTAAAATACAACATTGTGTAAAGAAACGTTATGGAGTTTTCTTTTCACATCTTCTTTCAGACTCCTTAAACATGAAAAGATAGTCGAGTTCATTTCTGAATCTGTCCGGGCTTGTAAAAAGTGACATTGTGTAAAGAAAATTCATGGAGTTCTCTTTAAACCCTTTTCAGACTCCCTAAATATGAAAAGATAATCGAGTGATCTTGTCTTCTTCACGCTCGTTAAATTATTTGAAGAGTCATCTATCTGACGATAGGTTATCTCTTTCTCGGTTTGAATAGTACTATTTATGAGAAAGGAACACTCTAGAAAATCATGACTAGAAGATTTCTCTAAGATATGATTTTATACTTTTTCGGGCCTTAGAGACTAAATCATATGAAAAAGGACCCCCATGAAGTCTTCTTCTGTAATCATTCAGACTCTCAGACTCTCTAAACATGAACGATACCGAGTTTTCTTTTAGTGGACTGGTTGACTATTAAACATTGAGAGAACCATTTTGGGAATGAGACCATCCTCTCTTAGGTTTGTAAAACATATGAGACTGGACTTGTCTTCTGACAAGATATATCAAGTGTTTTTTACCCTCTTTAAACTCGTAAAACCGAAAAGAGGCACTCATCAAGCATGATGGGGGAAAATGGGAAAGGGAATCATTTTGCACATAATAGCATTTGTTTGTCATTACCTTTGAACATGGCACTTGTCTGCACAATCATGTCAGTCAATTGGGTATTTAGCTGATCTCCGTGACGATCCACTTTCATGAGTCATGCCAATCCTTTGAGTCTTACAAAAGAATGCATTGTCCACTATTGCATTGTGTATCTGTCCTGTCTAAGTCATGCTGCCAAGTCATTTTGTCATGCCACCCGATGTTCAAAGGGAATCTGAAGAAGTCTTACCTCTGTAGTATAGACAGCCTTTGTGTCAGTATCTTTGAGTCAGTCATGTGGTTACTACATTCACATCATTATAGAACTATGTTTCCAGTTTCGTGTCATCGATGTGGGACTCATCATGGCCCTCCTTCGACGAGACTATTCTCGTCGACATCATCTCATCATCTGGGAAATAGTCTTAGAAACAATATTCAGTACCTTGAGATCTGTATGCCTTAATGATAGATTCTCTTTCTCTCGACATAGGTTCACATCATTGACCTTTGATTGATAGAATCAACTGGGTGTTCGACAACAGGACATCTATTCGCACTCAGTAGATTGTACTAGAGTACCTTGGGAATCATTGACATTAATAGTGATCTCCGTCGCACTTGCTAATGGTTCACATCATTGGCCAATAATCAAGTGTTTTCTTCAGATCATTGTAATCACATGGATAGAATCATACTTTGTGGAAGACGAGACGAAGACCCTGGGTATCTGTTTAAAAGCGCTCATTGCTTTTCCCTAGGTTGCGATGGAGTTTTGTATATCTAGCATGGATCCACATTTGTATGGTCATGGCTATGCTCAAATTTTCATCTGTATGACATAGATCTACGTTGTATGTCTGGTAGATATGTCCAAGTTTGATTCCTCTATCACATGGATCTACAATGTATTCTAGTAGCTATGCTTGTTTATTCCACTCATGGATCTGCCTTGTATTGGTCTGCAACTATGAGTTTGGTTGCTTGTGTCTATGAGTCAACATACTTATGTACTACAGATTCCTACTTGAATACATGCTTCGATCGAGCCAACATTTTCATCTCCTGGAAACAAATTGTTCTCAAAGCTCTTGTTTATCGTATCACTCTAAGACTCATGCTTTGGGGGGCATCTTGTTATACCAAAATCCTGTCACCATCATGTGATAAGACATTTGACAAAGCTACTTGCTCTGAATGCCAGATTCTGGAGTGAAGACTAAATGGTTTCTTATTAGTTTTTCATACAGATTATGAGCACTGCTCATGCTCCCTTATCCAGGAGTGGTACCCCTGTTTGCACCGCTTTTCATCTGTTGTCCACAAGCGGTGCCACTGCTTGTCACCCTTGGTCCATGGGCGGTTATTACCAGAACTACTTTGTCAAAGAAGGAGAATCATGGTACCCTGGGTAAAAGGGTAAAAAGAGAAGCTTCTCAAGGCTTCTATATGATAACCCTCGAGATATACCTTATCCCTAATATTGTGGGTTGGTTGAGGTCGAGATCCCTCATCCTAGGATCTTAGAGGCCACCTCACCCACTAATTTCTCAACCATCTCTATCCATTAAAGCCCAATATATATGAGCTCATAGCCATGGTTGAGGGGAGAACATTGTAGGTATTGTTATGGTGTTGGACTGGTTCTTGGCCCAAGATCTTTTGGAGAGAGCATAGAGAGCTAGAGTCAGAGCTTTTGGGGAGAAGAGCTAGTTTCATGGAGATGCATGTCAACACTAAGGCTTGGTTGTAAACTTCTTCATATTTCTAATGCAAGTTGATTTTCTGTCCCATATATATTCATGATGTTTTGATTTCAGATATAAATTGCTAGATTCATTAGTCACTAGCATAGATTAGTAGATCATATCCTGGTTGATTTGATCTATTTCATGTTGAACTCTTTTGTAGGTACACAGGTGAACTATAAAATCCTTTTATTCCAGATATCTACAATATCTAGTGGGAGTTATCAACCTCTGTGATCTATTTGTTCTGGATCTGAACCATTTAGACCAGCGGAACACCTTACTGTCTGCAGGAGGTGAAATATTTTGATCAACAGGACTATCGTGGTATCCATGCTAGGAGGAGTGGATGGAAAAATCCCCATAAGGGATGATTCCTTCAACATGCCTACCCCAATCGACTGGTAAGGAGGAGCGGACTTTCCTAACATGGGGATGTTATTAGCCATGGAGGTAGTAACATCCGGCGTACAGAAATCAAGCTGGTTAATGGTAAAAATTCTCCCTATATGAGGAAATTGAACTCTTCGTAACACTATTGAGGTGACAACAGTCATGGCATAGAAGCAATTTCTTCCTAGGAGGAGGTTGTAATCTAAGGGGGCATCTACCACTTCTACTTGAATGGAAATGATTTTGCACCCCAGCTCGACCACTAGACCTGATATGAGACCATGGGGTTGGAAACCTCATCCGTCAAAGGCCTTAAGGGTCGTACGTGATGTTACAAGCTTGTGAGAATCGAGAGCCTTCCAACAAGATAGAGACAAAACCGAGGTCGAACCTCCTTCATCTAGTACCATTGGAAAAACTGTCTTTCCCACTACTTTCATAATGATATGAAAAGCAAGTTTATGAGATAACCTATACTTGTAGTTCTCAACATTGAAATGAATCAAGTTAGTGTTGTCCAGGTCTAAAGCTCCTAATGCTGTCAACAAGTTTTTGCACTGTGTAGGGAAAATTTGGAGTACTTCTAAGCTAGAAATTGCACAGGGTGCCTAAGCAAGATCTTCAACTACATTATAAAATTGAGTAGCTTGGGAATTGGGATTAAAAATAGTCTTCCGAAGAGTATTCTTGGGTGGACGCAAAATCATGTCGAGAGTAGGCTTCTCAATAGATAGGGGGATAGTAGATGAGGATTCAGGAGAACTAGTAGAGGGAGATTTCCCTAAAGAAGAATGATCTTCTTTATTATCTACGGGTTTGTCATAATTTTGACTTCGAGTTTGTAGATTAATGGTATCCAAGGACATCATACGAATTTCCTTTGATGAACTAGAGTTACCCTGATTAAACATGTGGTCTATCAGTTGCTGCTGAGAGGGAAAAGGATCCGTGAGTACTGTGGGTGTGGGATTTGATTTCAAAAATTGGGAGATTTCGTCTCGATGAGGACACTCCTTTGAGAAATGGTCACCTCCACATAGCAGGCAGGGATATTTTGCCTTTATTTTCCCTTTATCGTTATCACTGTTGGTTGGTCTTGGATTCTCCTATTGGTTTCTGTGTTTTTTATTTCTATTTTTACCCCTCTTTTTATTATTGCCCGAGGTTTGAGTACTTTGGATAGAATTGACCTCGGTAGAAACCTTAGGAGTCAAAGGTGTAGGGGTGGAAGTCTAGGTTTTCTTGGTAGGTTTCACTGCTGACGAGGACTGGCTTGAACCAACAATCCCATCAATAGGTACTTCTGCTAGTGGCTTGGCAGAATTGGTTCTAGGGAAAGGAGCTTGAGGAATCAGGTCATAAAGAGTTCTAGACTGGGAATAAACCAAGTCTAGGTACTGAGCCTAACTAATATCCTTCTCTTCAGTAAGGGCACAGCCCATGGACACATCTTGGGTAATAGGAGACAAAAAATATTTGGTAAACCAATCAGCTAATAACTGATCCGGAATAGGGGCCTTAATAATCCTTCTCTTCCTTCTCCACTCATGGATATGATCGAATATGTGGGTGGAGGTTTTCTGTCGCAAAGAAGTTAAGATACTAGTAACCATTTCATAACAAATAGGGAGCTGAAATTGTGTAAGAAACACAGTTTCCAATGAGCCAAAATCCACAAACGAATGTTGTGGGAGTTCAATGTACCGCTTCGCGGCTGTACCGGTCAAATTTTGCTGAAAAAGTCATAACCAAACTGAATCATCCATGAGGGAGTTTGAAGAACACCACAAGTGGAATGTAATAACATGGTTCTTTAGGTCATCTCCCTGCTTCCCATCAAATTTTGGAATGTCCAATGGTAACTTTATTGGAATAGGAGGCCATGAGGGATTGTGTCGACTGGGATCATTAATCAATTTGGACAAATCTGGTAAGTCCAAAGTTGCTAGGAAAGGTAACTGACGGTTTGGTTGTACATATTGGTAATATTGATATGGCATATAATTACCAGTAGGACCATAAGTGGACTGAAAGACAGTTTGTTGTGAAGAAGAACTAACGGAAAATCTGCTCGCAGGGGGTTGATTTTCGGGATCAGGACCGCTAGGACCGCTAGGGCCTCTAGCAAGAGGACCACCAGGGCCTCTGGGACCACCAATACCATTAGGAGGTGGGACAATAGACCCTCCAGGGCCACTAAGAGGTAAACCTCCAGAGCCATTGGAACCACTAGGAGGAGGGCCACCAGACCCTCCAGGGCCGTTAGGAGGAAAGCCGCCAAGCCCCCCAGGACCATTAGGACCATAAGGACCATAAGGAAAAAAGTTTCTAGATCCTCCAAAAACATTAGGCCCCCTAGGGGGAGGACCTCCATTAGGCTATTCTTCGACATGTCCCACAGTATGTATAGGCATCCCCCCATAGCTAGCATGTAAGACCAGTTGGGTTGCCCCCATGGCGTAAAAGTATTACCGGGGTATGGAATTCCAGCATAAGGCATTCTTGTAGGATTGGGTAGATGATTAATGTTACATATAGGTATTTGATAACCATAACCTCTAGAAGATTGAATGGTTACAAGTTGTACCCCCAAGGGCTGACCTGAACTGGATGGGGGATTAACCACATTAGTATGGGTGGGAGGGACATAAACTATAGATGGTTCTATATTAGAGGTCTACCCTTCACTAGGTACAATTCTGGTGCCAGATAACATAGGTCATGCCAAGGGTTTCCCCTTGGCACTAGAAGGTACTGACAAAATGGGAATTGAAGGTTGGGCCCCAGGTGCAGAAGACCTGTGAGGATTTGGAACAGACATAACATGGGAGGTGATGGGGTTAGTAATTTGACCTAGATTGTGTGGTGTTACTACACGATCTATAATTAGTTCAATAGGTCTCATAGAATCAGCAAGTGAATGACATCCCATAGGGACAGGTGTGGAACGTGATGGTGTCTAGCCTAATAGTTCATCTATTTGCTTGTCAATCTCCGGTGCATGGATAATGGCAGCGCAGTGTTGCATACATTTTTCTTCATCTTTAGAAGAGTTTAAACAGGTGCCAAATGAGGTAATGTCCTGTCCTATAGAGGTATCCCAAAATGGAACATTGGGACCATAATCCAAATGGGTAGTATCATCAACATGACCTTCAGTGGGAGAATGGAACGAGGTATTTCCATGAGAAAGTTTTTGGACCAAGGGAGGTGAGTGTGAAGAATATGGTCCTCCACTTTCTGCAACCACATTATCTCCCACTTGGGAGGTGGTGGCAGCTCCTTGGTCGATAGCTTCCATTGGATTTTCTCCTAAACCAGGAATAAAATCGGGTGGCAAGCCCCGTACTCTTCTGAACTGTCTTAACTCAACCAATTTGTACAATTCCTATCTAACCTAGGGTCTAAAAAGCTATAAAACACACCAAAAATGTTCCCCACACAAGCTATAGGTCAACAGAAGGACACTTAAAATGATAGGAGGAGTTCAAATAGTCAGGTCTCTCACCAGGATTGTCAAGAAGGTGCCACTTGTGATAAACCTCGAGGGTACATACGTAGTAATCTCCCCAAATGTTTTTTTCAGTGTATGGCTCCAAGCAAGATGACCAAAGTAATTTTCTGAGATGGATAAGGTATCCTAGTGGGGTCTCCCGATATACTCAAGGTACATGGGAGATTGAATCAGTAGTAGTGTTCTCTAATGCATAACCGTACACAAGGGGCCTTCCGATATACAATCGAGTATGTGAAGTACCTTTATATATACCTCAAGGGTATGTGAAAGGATGTTCGATATACTGACGGAATTTGTAAGAATCGCGCAAGTCCCGGGATGTAATGCGGTCAAATAACGATAGCTCCTACGCTTAACGATGCCTGAACACATCTCTAACCTATCACTCCAATTGCTATGTAAATTTTAACCTATAAATACCGTTAATTATAAAGTGGATGATTAGGTGAATGCATGGTGTTTTGACAGAAAAGGTAAAACCATGCAGTATGATTATGCAAACAATTTCACTTTACCGTTCAGTATGCCTACTTACGGGAGGGAAAGAAAGTATTTTCTTTTGTTTCAAAACCAAAAATATTTCCAAACAACAGTCTTGAACACAAAATCAAAGACAAGCAACACTTTCCAAACTGATTTCTCTTTTCTAAAAGAAATGAGAAGGGGAAGAAACTCTTTTCCTAAAAGAAAAACAACAAGCACACTACATGCAAATGCACTCTATTTTCAATTTTCTTAAAACCTAGGGAAATCTAACTTAAAACTACCATATTTTTTATTTAGGAAAGGTAGTACTAAATGCATAAGAGACGAAACAACATTAAGATCCTGAAAGGTTGTAAATCCAATCAGAGGTCCAATACCCAATGCTCAATGATGATAACCTAATCTTAGTCAAAAAATTTCTTTTTTAAAGGAAGAAAAATAATTTTTCTATGCAAACAAGAAATGAAACTAAGACGCCGATCAAGTGTTCTTCTTTTAGTCTATATAACAGAAATGAAAAGAGATCTTACTAACACCCTAAGCTTTTCAAAAAACAAGAATCTTTTCTCAATTACAACCAACAAGAACCAAAGTGAATGCACAATCAAAAGTTTAACCTAGATTTTGAATTTCCCAATCAAACCAATCATTAACCATAAAATTCCAAACCACAAGCATCAGATTCTAACACACAAGCCTGAAAATGCAAGACTGAAAGCAAAATCAACTCAAATGTTTACAAAAAATGAGAAAAATGAGGTCCTGGAATGATGCCTTCTTGGCACCGTGCTTCTCATGTATTTATAGTTTGGTTCTATCCCAGCACCTCTCCTCGCCAACAGAACTCAGGTGGTGGCACTGTGGACTGCTCACTCTGTTCAGGTAGTGGCACCGCGTCTTGCCCAATGCGTAAGCGCAGTTCCCTGTAAAATTCCAAAACACATAGAGAACAACAAATCAAGTCAGAAAAAGACTAGATCAAGTTAATAAATGATAGATTGAGAGTAAGAAATAGCATAAAAGTTCAAAAAATAATTCAGATCTAGACAGATCTGGAAGTTTCAAACCAAAATCCACTGAGTCATATAGCAGATCTGACTAAAAAGAGTTGGAGAAGGATCTTGAATTCGGACAAGAGTTAAAAGACTGAGGAAGATCGGATCAGCTGATACATATATTCATTCCCTAGTGGAGTTTTCAGATTTGTTAGAAGGAATATTTCACCTTCTATGGATAGAAGCTGTTCCTTTGGTCTGAATGGTTCAGATCCAGAACAAATGAACGACAAAGGATGAAGACCCTCCCTAGATATCGTAGATACCCGGAATGCCTACTTCGATAGTAAACCTGTGTACCTGCAATCAGATTAAACATGCAAACAAATCAAATCTACCAGAACATAATATATTAATCCATGTCAATGACTAAGGAATCCAACAACATTTACATGTGAAATAAAAAAACAATAGTAAAGTGGGACGAAAATCAGCTTTGCATTAAGATTAAAATGGACAAGTTTACAACCAATTAAGCCTTAGTGTTGACATGCATCTCCATGAAACAAGAAATTTCATTCCCATAAGCTCCAAATTTTCTCTCTATGCTCTCCAATGGCTTGGGCCAAGTTGTCAATCCAACAGCATAATAATACTTCAATGGTTCTCCCCCTTAACCATGGACATGAGCTTGTATTTGTAAGGCTCAGTGGATAGGAATGGTTGAAATATTTATGGATGAGGTGGCCTCTAATATCCTAGGATGAGGGATCTTGAGCTCAAATGACCCACAATGATAGGGATAAGGGAGGACATGAAGCTCATGATCTAGAATCCTCGAGAATCTTCTCTTTTTCCCATTTTACCCAAAGTACCTCTTTTCTCCTTCTATGACAGAGAAGTCCAGGTAAGAAACGCTTATGGAACAAGGGCTATAAGCGTTGGAACCAATTATGGACAATAAGGAATAGGTGGTGTGAGCAAGGTACCACTCCTGGATAAAGGGGAAAGCGCAGTGTTGAGTCTTTTAATGAAAGATTGACAATCAACATGGGTTTCCACTCCAAGTGCTAGGATTAAGGGAAAATAGGTATGCCAAAGGTCTTATCGCATGATGATGACAGGATTTTGGTATAACAATGTTCCAAGTTTTGTGTCATCGATGTGGGACTCATCATGGCCCTCCTTCGATGAGACTATTCCCATCGACATCAGCTCATCATCCCGAAAATAGTCTTAGAAACAAAAACGTAGTACCTTGAGATCTGTATGCCTTAATGAAATATTCTCTCGCTCTCGACATAGGTTCACATCATTGGCCTTTGATTGATGGAATCAAATGGGTGTTCAACATCAGGACATCTATTCACACTCAGTGGATTGTACTAGAGTACCTTGGGAATCATTGACATCAATGGTGATCTCCCTCGCACTTGTTAATGATTCATATCTTTGGCCGGTAATCAAGTGGTTTCTACCATGTTCGACTTCAGATCATTGTAATCACATGGATAGAATCATACTTTGTGGAAGACAAGATGGATACCCTAGGTATTTGTTTAAATCGCCCATTGCTTTTCCTCAGGTTGCAATCGAGTTTTGTATATCTAGCATGGATCTACATTTGTATGGTCATGGCTATGCTCAAATTTGCATCTAGATCACATAGATCTACATTGTATGTCTGGTAGCTATGTCCAAGTTTGAGTCCTTTATCACATGGATCTATGCTATATTCTAGTAGCCATGCTTGTTTATTCCTCCCATGGATCTACCTTGTATTGGTCTGTAGCCATGAGTTGGTTACTTGTGTCTATGAGTCAAAAATATTGATGTACTACAGATGCCTACTTGACAACATGCTCTGATCGAGCTGACATTTTCACCTCGTAGCGATGAATTTTTCTTTCAAAGCTCTTGTTTATCGTATCTCTCTAAGACTCATGCTTTGGGGCACATCCTGTTATACCAAAATCCTGTCACCACCATGTGATAAGACCTTTGACTTACATATTTTCCCTTAAATCCCAGCACTTGGAGAGAAAACCCACGTTGATTGTCAATCTTTCATAAAAAGACTCAGCACTGCATTTTCCTCGTTATCCATGAGTGGTACCTTTCTCACACTGCCTGTACCTTGTTTACCATAAGTGGTGCCATCGCTTATAGCCTTTGGCCCATAAGAATTTTTAACCTAAACCGCTCTGTCATAAGAGGCAAAAGGCGGTACCTTGGGTGAAATGGGAAAAAAGAGAGGTTTCTCGAGGCTTCTAGATCATGAGCCTTGTGTCCTCTCTTATCCCTAATGTTGTGGGTCAGTTGAGCTAGAGATCCCCCATCATAGGATATTAGAGGCCACCTCATCCACAAATCTCTCAACCATTCCTATCCATTGAGCCGTATAAATACAATATCATGGCCATGGTTGAGGAGGGAACTATAGAGGTATTGTTATGCTGTTGGATTGACCACTTGGCCCAAGCCATTGGAGAGAATAGAGAGAAATGTTGGAGCTTATGGGGATGAAGTGTTGGTTTCATGGAGATGCATGTCAACACTAAGGCTTAATTGCTTGTAAACTTCTCCATTTTATTCTAATGCAAAGCTGATTTTTGTCCAACATTTTTGTTGTTGTTTGATTTCACATGTATATGTTGTTGGATTCCTTAGTCATTGACATGGATTAATAGATTATGTTCTGGTAGATTTGATGTGTTTGCGTGTTCAATCTGATTGTAGGTACACAGTTTTATTGTCGAAGCTGGCATTCCAGGTATCTACGATATCCAGGGAGGGTCTTCATCCTTTGTCGTTCATTTGTTCTAGATCTGTACCATTCAGACCAGAGGAACAACTTCTGTCTGCAAAAGGTGAAATAATATTGCTTACATCCAGCTCATCATTCAATTTGTTGAACCAACCGCGCACTATTGAGAACCGATTTCAGGCATTGAAATGATTGAAAAAGTATACAAATTGTTTACTGACAACATATCTTGGTAATGAAGCTCGCATTCTAGATGATCCGCCAGCTTGCAGCCTCCTTCATCGATACCTCACCAACAGTCTGTGTGTTGGATTGATGCATTAGCCTGCATTATAGAAGACTCTCCCATGTATGTTATCTCCACTCGCCACCACTTCACCAACCACACTGAAGAGAACTAACTGCACTGAAGAAGGAGCCCGTGTGCTACATCACGCATTGAAGAGAGCCAACGTGAACTGAAAAAGGAGGACATTGTGTGTTGGAGTTCGATTAGTTATATGCCTTTATGATTGACTAAATTTAGAGAGCAGTTGACCACTAAAGGGTCGACTTGCTCATCCCTGTAAACATTGTATATAAACACATCCATGTGTAGAGTTAGAGAGTTTATCATTTCATTTGTTAGACAATCATTTTTGAAGAGAAGAATTATGTAACTTTGTTCCATCATTTTAATAAGAGCCATATGATTTGTTGTTTATTATTGTGTTTGAGTAAGCGTTACCCAGGAACCACCCTTGATTGCTGAGAGGGCCCCTCATCAACCATAGGTTCATTATTTTGTGTAATTTTGTTCTTTTCTTTTTGTTGTAGCTAGTTTAGTTTATTTTCATTAGATTAATGTGAGTTCCTGTAATGCAATTTTATTTCTGAAATTAAATAGTTAAATGCACGCATAGTTTTCTTTAATTTGCTGTAGTCATTTTATTTCCAACATTATTGTTCAGTTCAATTGCGAGCAGATAGAATAGATCATTGCTAGCTAGTTAAAGTAGAATTAATTTTGTTTATCTCTTTCTTGTTTAAGTTCATTTAAATTCCACTTTATTTCTTAAGGATTGCTTTATGTTTATGAATTTTTTTAAGTTCATTTCACTGTCAAATTTGATTAGTAAGTAGGTTTGCTTATTTCCTTTATGCATTAGATTTACATTTGCATGAATTTAGTTGAAGATTAGATCATTTAGGTTAATGTCTATCATTTTACAGTGTGCATATTGTCTTTTAGACAGCATGTTTAAACTGTGATTCAGTCACCCCTTTCAGACCTATAGTTTACTCTGTCATTCAGCCCATTATTTCATTTTTAGTGTTTTTAATGTGTTTTGAAATTATTTTAAGTTATGTTCATTTAGTATTTGAAGTATGCTCTGACTATAATAGTTAGATGATAGTTCTATTTTACATTAAAGTTAAATTTGGATTGTTTTAGGTTATTTATTAAAAGTTACCTTGCTTATTTTTACCTTGAATATGTTTTGAGCTATTTTATGTTTTGTTTCTGGAGTTTGTTTCTGATTCCTCTTTACTGTTGCACTATTTTTTGTTCATGACTTTGGATTGATTTATCTATTTACATGTAAAATTCAGTATTATATGTGTTATCCTTAGCATGTTTTTAGGTTGTTCTTTTTACATTGTGTGATTACTGAAAGAGACTTGTAGGACAGAATTCAAAGATATTCCTATTGAGTTTTCTACTTGTTTCCTTTTATTAAGTTTTATACTTGGTTATAAGTTAGGTCTTCCTTGCATATTAGTTCCCTATTTGAAAAGTTAGTTGTTGATAGTATCTTTTTTCAGTTTAAAGTTATTTACTTATAAAATAAATTATCAATTATTTAGTTTATTATTCTGTTCCGATTCAATTACTTTTATAGTTGAATTCTTAGGAGTTTGACCCAGTTTTTCATTTTGAAATATCTTTCAATCTTTTTTTTGTTAAAATATTTCCACGACACCATAGGAACCCATACCTTCGCATATATTTTGTGTGAACTCTAATCCTACCGGCCCCAATCGATAATTAAATATTAGGTGAATTAATATAAACATTATAACACTCGAACATTTTGGCACTGTTGTTGTGGAGTTGTTCTATAAGGTAGAACATATAGAATTATTTATGGAGCTTAGTAATAGGCTGGTGGCGGGGGAGTGGTAAGACAAGAGGTAAGAACCTGTGCATCTGTTATAACATGTGCCCCCAAATCCAACAATAGTAGTAGTATAGTTTTTCTTTAGTTTAAAGTTTTTCATGAGCGGACTTAGAGATCCCCACGGTAGATTTGTTAAGACAGGAAAACTGATTGAAATTCCTACTAACTATCACAGGGGATGTAATACCCCAACCACTAACTCAACAGAAAGGTATTGAACGACGCCTATAGGAAGTAGTTCTACCCAAAAACCTAGGGAGACTCTCTCAAGAGAAATTACCAAGGAATCCACAAAAGGAGAAGGAATATTGGAAGGAGGTCCTAAGGACCTCATTCTTGTGGAAGTTCAAGAGGGTCAGCCACTAGGAACCTCTAACCCTCCACTAGTTTTGAATACAAATAACCCAACTTTTTCACTAGTAGGAGATCTGAACTTCATTGACTTTGTTGATCCTGCCCAGGTAAAATCTCTCTTTGGAACCTCCATAGATCCAGTCATCTCATAAATTAAAACTTCCATAGTAGAACCTACTATCCCTCTAGGATTCAATAAAAACACAGTTGATCAGAGGAATATCTCTCTTGAAAAATAACATTGGGACGCCCCATTATCACCTCTAAAGGAGCCTCCTAGGTATATTTACATTAAGAATGCAACTTATATGGAGAGATGGGGAGAAAATGAAGATCATGATGAAGTTAGAAATGACAAAGGAGAAGGGGAAAATAGAATTGATGCTACCTTCAGGTTCTGTATTTTAGACACTATGTAGGATGTAACTATGAAAAACATCCCTCCTTCCTCCTTACCTATTTTCTATGGAAAAATTAATGAGGACCTGGACACATTCCTATTCAAGTTCGATATCCTTTGTAGGAGCTATAATTATCTACAAGATGCTCACAAACTAAAACTATTTCCCGCTACACTAAAAAATTCCTCCTTGAGATGGTTCATGGGAGTAGGTGAATCCACTATCAGGACTTCAGATGATATGAAAAATTCATTCTTGCAAAAATATCACGAGTATTGCAAACCTAAGGACTCTCGACATGATATATTCAAGATACAACAACTTGAAGATGAGAGCCTGGAGGATTATCTTGAAAGGTTTGTTTATACATTACATAAATCAAAATATAGTGACCTACGAGAATATGTAGTACGTACACTTTTCCTTAAAGGGATCTCTAAGGACTTATTAGAAAGTCTTAATCTCACGGCAGCTGGTGATATCTTTCATAAAACATTTGCAGAAATCAGTGAAATGTGTAAAAATTATTATAGAAGTAGGGGGAAAGTTGGGAAGAACTTTCATGAGCCTTATAGTAGAAATGTAAGAGGAAACATTCTTAGTTTAGGTGGAGTTAAAAGGGTAGACTTAGGAAACCTATTGGAGAACTTCAAGACTGATATCTTAGGAGAAGTGGGTTCTCCACTAGATGATTTACTATCCAACAAAAGGCAGGATGAAGAATGAGAAAAAATGAGCATTTTTTTGTCCAAGATGTAGGACCAAACATCCCCAAAGGGAATGTCTGTTAAAAAACATCTTCGTATGTCACATCTATACAGAAGTGCATCCAACAGATAAATTCCCATCCTTGCTTGGGTTGCAAGCCATATATAAGAGTGGTGATGTAGCTGAAACATCTAGGAAGCCTCCTTGGAAACCTAGAGACCAACCAACATATCAGAAATTTCCACCACAACATCAACTCTATTATTCTTCATATCAACCACCTCAACAATGGAACAATTCAAGTTGGTAGAATTGGCCACCCCAGTACCCTCCTCCTCAATTTCCACAATAGCAATATTAGTCACAAGGGTGGAGAGGAAAACCATATCCTCAATCACAACCTATCCCTACGCCTAATCATCCTTATCCTCAGCATCAAACAAATTTCCATCAAATTTTTCCTGGATTTGTACCTCCAGTTCCTTTCATCACACAATAACGTCATCATTTTCAGAACACAAATCCTCCTCAACTGACATTATTACCTGCACAAACGACACCTAACCCTAATAATAAACCAAATCAAGATTTTAAAAACATTGATTTGCAAACTCTTACATCATATCTTAATTTGACTGTACCTGTACATGAGATTCAATTACGATTTGGAAGAGTTGTGAATGATAAACCCAAATCAACAGTCATCATTCATGAAGAAAATGAAGAAGAAGAGGATTCAAATGAACCCGTGAATGATGTCATTTTGGAATATGTGAACATTCTGAAGGTTCCAGTACACATCCATCCTCTGCAAGAAACTATTCAAGAGCAAAGAATTCATCCATTCCTAGAAAGACTAGTGATAGAAAAACCTGTAGTTCATCTAGAGTATGACATTTTGAATGACTTAAAAAATATCTGTGTCAAAATACCTCTAATACAAGATATCAAGGACATATGATTCTATAGTAAGGTAATAAAGGAGCTATGCATTAAACATCTAGGGAAGAAACAAAAGGACCCTCTCACAATTCATGTTATAGGAGAGATGTCTAAATGTATGACAGATTAGTCCCGGATTGCAAAATATACCAATACAGGAACCCCAATACTCACTATAATTATAAACAACCCCGCCATAGAAACTACATTAATTGATTTAGGATCTGCTATCAACATGATGACCACCGTAGTCTTAGAAGTTTTACAGTTAGGACAATTTTTCTGACCTACCCCTTCCATCCTGGAACTAGCAGACCATACTATGGTAAAACCTACTAGAGTCCTGGATGACATTATTGTACCAGTAGCCTCATGGGAATACCCCATCGAATTTATGGTCATAGAATCAAAGGATCCTTCTAAAGGGAATTCTATTATCTTAGGAAGACCATGGTTAGCTACCGCAAATTCTTTTATAGGATGTAGGGATCGAGAGATGACTATTTCCAATGGGTTGTTCACACAGAGACTTATTTTATATCCCCCAGCACAACCAATAAATAAAAAACTCATGGTGTTTAAATCGTTCTTTCAGGGACAAGGAATTTAATGACCTATCCCTTTTTAGTGATTTCTCTTGGGCACTTCAGGAGAAGACCACTGAGAATGTATTAAACCAGTTTGTTTCTTCAACAAGTTGTATAGATCTCCCTTGGTCTTTTGCTCAGTTCAACTAAATTTTTGGAGATGAGTATCAAGAGAATACGGCTCTCTCAATGTTTGCAAAAACACCTTGTGTCTTCACAATTGAAGAGAATATAGGACCCTATACCATATCTTGTGAGGTTGGCCCTAAACAATTTCTACATATAAACGCGGGATTAAGTCAAAACCAGCAAGCAGAGCTGCTTAAAGTTCTTAAAAAATAAGCTGGAGCATTTGCATGGGAATACATTGATATGAAGGGTATACACACTGACACCTATATTCACCATATTTACATGGATCCAAATATGTAACCTATAAGGAAGCCACAGAGGAGGATGAATCCTTCTCTAAAGGACATAGTAAAAGAAGAATTACAAAACTTCCTCACTGTTGGTTTCATCTATCCTATCTTCGATAGTAAATGGGTGTCTACTTTAGTAGTATTCCCAAAGAAAGCCACAGGGAAATGGCGCATTTGAGTTGATTTTAGATAATTAAACAAAGCTACACTTAAAGACTACTTTCCTTTACCCTTTATTGATCAAATGTTAGATACACTATCAAGTAAACAATATTTTTCCTTTCTTGATGGATATAGTGATTACAACCATATTTTAATAGCACCTGAAGATCAAGATAAGACAACTTTTACATGCCCTTGGGGAACATACACTTATCAAGTTTTTCCATTTGGCCTATGTAATGCACCTACCACTTTTCAGCGAGCAGTCTTAGGAATGTTTTCTGATCTTATACATGACTATGTGGAGGTATACATGGATGATTTTACGGCTTATGGTAATACCTTTCAAGAAGCTATTAACAACCTCGGGAAGGTCCTAATCCGATGTTAAGAAACAAATTTATCCCTTAGTCATGAAAAATGTAAAATATTACTCATAGAAGGTATAGTTTTAGGACACCATGTTTGCTCCCAAGGAATTAAGGTATATGCTGTGAATATTGAGGTAATTATTGGCCTTCCCTCTCCCAAAACTCAGAAAGAGGTCAGAATATTTCTTAGTCATGCAGACTATTACCGCTGCTTTATTGAAAATTTCACTAAAATAAATGCACCAATGTTTAAATTTCTTACAAAGGATGTAGAATTCTAGTGAAAAGAATCTTGTCAAAATGCTTTTGAAATTCTAAAAGCTAGACTATCGATGGCACCAATACTTAGGGGTCTCAATTGGTCCCTTCCTTTTCATATATCCACCGATTCCTATGATATGGCCACAGGAGGAGTGCTCGAGAAAAAATAAGGACAAGAACCTTATGCCATTTATTTTATTAGCAAGAATTTGACTCCTGCTTAACTTAATTACACTGTTAGTGAAAAGGAATTTTTGGCAGTAGTTTATTCTATTAACAAATTTTTCCATTGCATTATGGGTTACGAAGTTTCTGTGCATACCGATCACTCTGCCATTATATTTGTAATGAATAAATAAATTGCCAATGGTAGAACGACTCGGGGGCTTCTTCTATTGCAAGAATTTAACATCACCATCACTGACTGACCTGGCAAAAGAGAATATAGTAGTAGATTTCCTTTCCCGTATTCAACATGAAGACGGTACTAAACCTGTTAACGACACCTTTCCTTATTAACATCTATTTGTTGTATCTGTTCAAACCCCTTGGTTTACAAATATTGCCAATTTTTTAGCACCTGGGAGAATACCAAACCATTTTCCCCACACGAGAAGCGTCGTATTATAGTTCAGAGTTCCAATTATTCTTGGGGTGATAATGATCTCTTCTGCACTGGTCTACACCTTATTATTCAACGATGCATGCGAGAGGATGAAATGATAGACATACTCCATGCATGCCATGATGGGCCATGTGGAGGACATTTTTTTGATAAGAGGACGATATACAAAGTATTACATTCTGGTTATTATTGGACAAGAATTTTTAAGGATGCTACCAAATATGTCAAAGTATGCGATAGTTTCCAAAGAATGGGTAGACCTATTTCATCTGATAAGATGAATATAAAACCCCAAGTCATGATTGAACCCTTGGAGAAATGGGCTCGTGATTTTGTAGGACCAATTTCTCCCATGTCTCGTAAAAAGAATCATATCCTAGTTTGTATGGAATATGTCACCAAATGGGTAGAAGCTAAAGATTTGTTTTAAAAAATAGCAAAATCAATGGTAGAATTTATATATGAAGAAATATTCACCCGGTTTGGTGTACCTAGAGAAATTGTCACAGACCAAGGTACTCAATTTACTTCTAAATTAATGAAAGAACTCACTACGAAATATGGCATCCGACACTGCAAGTATTCACCTTATCACCCTCAGGCTAATGGTCAGGTAGAATCAACTAATAAAGTATTAGAATCCATTTTAACCAAAACCATTCACTTACATCATAAGGATCGGGCAGATAGACTCCCAGAGGCTTTATGGGCCTATAGGATAACATGGAGAAACACTACCAGACATACCCCCTATGAGTTAGTGTATGGTAAACAAGTCCTTTTACCTATTGAATTTCAAGTTAAAACCTTTCGTATGGAAGCACAATTAGGCATGGATTTGGATGAAGCACAGAAACAACGAATATTACAAATTAATGAGTTAGATGATATTATACAAGATGCACTTCAAAGAACCATGCTAATACAGAATCGATGGAAAACATGGCATGATAAATTTATTAAGCAAAAGCAATTTAATACTGGATATTGAGCACTACTATTCGACTCATGGTTAAAAATTTCAAAGGAAAGTCAACTACCCATTGGATGTGCCCATATGAAGTAGTTACAGCTTTTGACAATGAGTTAGTAAAAATTAAAACAATTGATGCCTCATAAGTTTCCTTTGTAGTAAATGGACATAGACTTAGGATTTATCACCAACCAACATCTAAACATGATTTTATACAAAATGTTTTGCAGCAGAATGAAATGGAATTAGTTGAAGAAGAAGCTATTCCTCCTCCTCGTGATCCTTAAAAAAAAGTATTTTGGGTTATCATCACTTGTATATATGTAAATATGTGTTTGTATTTTTTGAATAAATAAGAGTCATTTCTGACGAATTGTTTACAAGGGACTCTTTTTCTTTTTATTATATATGTCTTCATGAATAAATTGAATCATCTAACAAGTGTTTTTGTAGTTTGATTACGAGTATTTTATCTCTATAAGCAGCTCATGGAGTATTACTTGGAAAAGGGGAAGTACACTTAAACACTCATCATGCATCTTAACCTTTCTTGGGGTACTTTTGAAATTTGCATCTTATAGTGAAAATTAAAAAAAATACAATCCTTTGTATATCATTCTTAACCAACTCTTCTATGATTCATATGTTTTTTGGTATTTTTATTCAGACACATATATTTCTGGTTTTCTCTTTTGAACAGTTGCTTGCCAGACCTACTTTCATTATCATATTTTTCACAAATATCATCTTACACCTATGGATTACTAGTTCATACTATACTTGTTATCAAAACTTGTCTCTCATGTATTTTGGTGATAACTTGAGAGTAAGTGGAATTTTTTCCTATGGGGAACATTACTTATCCTTTATGAAGAAGAGGGATTGTAAAGTTAAAAGAACAGCTTTAAGTTATTCTCTTTTAACATTATTTATAGTTCAAGCCATTATGAAATTACTTATAAGTTTATTTTACAAAATTGAATTATGTGTTTAGCAGGACTTAACACGCTCTAGTACCAATTGACTTCCACATATTTAATATCATTATACAAGGAAAACCTGCCAGGGTACTGAACAGGCCTGCTGGCAGCGGGTCAATGCTAAGTAAAAACTTAAAACAAGGAAGCTCAATAAATGCAGGTAAAACCGTCGGGGTACTGAACAGGCTCGCTAGAAGAGGGACTATGCTTGCATGGTACCAAGGTAAACCTGCCGGGGTACTGAACAAGCCTGTTGGAAGCAGGGCAATACCGAGTAAAAGAGATCTGGTTAATGCAATACTATGCACATAGTTTGTAAAACAATGACAGTATAAAGACATTTTTTAGAATTTATGAATAAACATGTCACGACCAATTGTTTATAATGTCATTTGAGAATGGATGTAAGTTGGGCTTTGCCCCAGTTGTCTAATTCAACAAATAACTAGAATGTCATTATCCTAGAAATGGGACCCATAGCTGTAAATATCACATACTATGGGGTAAACTTAAATATTGTGTGATGACAGGATATCTTTAAAAAAAGGCATGGATGGCTAGCTTTTCCTGCGGGATTCTTATGGTTATATTATTATCATTCAAACGGTCTTTTTAAGCACTATTATATTTTTCATGAATATACATATCTAAATCATTTCCATTTACTAATTATTTTTTATTTTTCTTACAAAATAATAAACAACATGATAGAACTCTTTAATTTTTATTTTTCTGGAACAATCAATTCTTCTCTCTTGTATGGCTTGAGGACAAGCCATATCTTTGGTTTGGGGGAGGATTGGGAAAAATTAGATTGTTTTTATTTTTCATTATTTATGACAAATCTATTTATCTCTAACAAATGATAAGTGTTTTCAGGATAATATAAGCAGTGGAACTTGGTTATAGCATGAAGCATATTTTTACAACAAAATCAATATGGAGAACTATATGAAGGATCAAATGTAGGTCCAAATGAAATACCAAATAGTGATTTGAATAAAACATTGAGATATCATAGCACTTATGATTAAAATTTGCTAACCAAATTTTGTTTTTTTTTGCAAATAAGTTTTTACCTCCATATGGATGCTTTGACCTTAATTTTTTTTTATCATTTCATTGTTGGCAACCTTATCCTCTTACCCAATCATGCATGTAAACTATCAAATGATCGATCTTTTTGTCAATCAAGGTTATTGAAAATGTTATTTATGCTTTCGTGTCATACGTTCAACCTATCCAAAGTTTTACTTTGGACATGGTTGAATTGATTTCAAACCTTATGAACTTACTCATTTATGCATATGCCAGTTGTCGGCTTACGTCTCAAAATTCGCTAAGATAGTGTCATCTGTTATCTTTATTTTTGCTCAATGGGACCTGGCATTTCTTTGCTTTGGCGGAATGTTGATCCTAGATTTGTTATTATTTTTGGCAGTTAATTTGCTCATTTAAACATATGTTTGTCATATTTTTACATATTTTCTGTCACGCAGATCACCATTTAGCTCCAGGTATGAATGTATTTAAGGTTTATGTAAAATCCTTTTATTATTATCATTTTATGATTTTATTAATTAAAAGTGACATGGTTTGAAGCACATTCTATTTATTAATTGATATGTACATTTTTTTGTAGGTTATATAGTCCTTTGGGACAAATCAACAACAAACACACGTTCAGCTGGTTATGTGCACAACATGTTCAGCTTATCATCCAGCTTGCTGCGCAATATTCATTGGAAAGGTTTCCAGGCATTTAAATGTTGTTACTTCACACCATAGTTCTTAAACGCACCAGCAAACAAACATCGCATTCATTCTAGATATGCACCCAACATATCCAGCTCATCGTTCAGTTCGTCGAACCAACCATGCACTGTTGAGAACTGATTTCAAGCATTAAATTTATTGAAACAATGTGCAAACTATTTACTATCCATGTATCTAGGTAATGAAGTTCGCATTCTAGATGATCCACAAGCCTGTAACATCCTTCGTCGACACCTCACCAACAATCCACGCATTGGTTTGATGCATTAGCCCACATTCTAGAAGACTCTCCCGTGTACGTTGTCTCTGCTCGCCACCACTTCACCAACCATGCTAAAGAGGTAGTCGTATGTCATGCCAACCATGCTAAAGAGAACCAATTGTGCTGAACAAGGAGCCTGTGTGCTACATCACGCAATGAAGAGAGCCGACATGCACTAAAAAAGGAGGATGCTATGTGTTGGAGTTTTATTAGTTAGATTCCTTTATGATTGAATAAATTTAGAGAGCAATCAACCACTAAAGGGTCAACTTGCTCATACCTCTAAACATTGTATATAAACATCTCCATGTGCAAAGTTAGAGAGTTGATCATTTCATTTGTTAGACAGTCATTTTTGAAGAGAAGAATTATGTAACTCTATTCCATCATTTTAATAATACTTGTATGCTTTTCTATTTATGATTGTGTTTGAGTAAGAATTAGCCAGGCACCACCCCTGATTGCTAAGAGGGACCCTCATGAACCAGAGGTTCATTATTTTGTGTAATTTTGTTCATTTCTTTATGTTGTAGCTAGTTTAGTTAATTTCATTAGATTACTATTATTTTCTACAATGCCATTTTATTTCTAAAATTAAATAGTTAACTGCGTGCATAGTTTGCTTTAATTTGCTGTAGTCATTTTATTTCCAGCATTATTGTTCAGTTCAATTGCAAGCAAATATAATAGATCGTTGTTAGCAAGTTAAATTAGAATTAATTTTGTTTATTTATTTTCTGTATAAGTTCATTTAAATTCCATATTATTTCTTAATGATTGCTTTATGTTTATGAATTTGTTTAAGTTCATTTCACTACCAAATTTGCTTAATAAGTAGGTTTAATTGTTTCCTTTATGCATTAGATTTACATCTGCATGAATTCAGCTGAAGTTTAGACCATTTAGGTTAATTTCTATCATTTTAACTATGCAAACTATCATTCAGAAAGCCTGTTTAAACAATCATTCAATCACCCCTTTCAGACCTACATTTTAGTTTGTCATTTAGCCCATAGTTTCATTTTTAGTGCTTTTAATGTGTTTTGAAATTGTTTTAAGTTAAGTTTCTTTAGTATTTGAAGTATGCTTTGACTATAATAGTTAAATGATAGTTCTATTTTACACTAGAGTTAAATTTGGATTGTTTTAAGTTATTTATTAAAATTTACCTTACTTCTTTTTATCTTGAATATGTTTTGAGCTATTTTATGTTTTGTTTCTTGAGTTTGTTTCTGATTCCTCTTTACTATTGTACTATTTTGTGTTCATGCCTTTGGATTGATTTATCTGTTTGCATGTAAAATCCAGTATTATATGTGTTATCCTTAGCATGTTTTTAGGCTGTTCTTTTTACATTGTGTGATTACTGAAAGAGACTTGTAGGATATAATTCAAAGATATTCCTATTAATTTTTCTACTTGTTTCTTTTTATTAAGTTCTCTTTATTAAGTTTTCTACTTGTTTCTTTATTAAGTTTTTTACTTGTTTATTTTTATTAAGTTTTCTACTTGCTTATAACTTAGGTTTTCCTGTTGGAGACATTTACCACCTTACACACTCATTTTGGTCAATTTGTCCTAGTTACACCACTATCCTAAGTATTATTAGCTTAATTAACATCAGTGGAGCATTAAATGCCATAAGCTAGATCACATCCATGCCTACCTTCAGTCAAGGAGAATAACATAGCCTTCCTCTACATTCTGGGAGGCTAACTGGAGCACTCTGGGGGTGATCTAAGTGATATTAATGCACATAATAGCTAAATGATGGTTACAATCAGTTAAACAAGAAAGTGAAGGCACCTCCCTTCATTAAATTGATAATTTAATGATTATTTAATGAACTGGAGTCAACAGGGGCGCCTCCAACCACTTCTGATGTTATGTTACACTTCAGTTAACCTTATTGGGGTCCATTGGAATCATTGAAGCGCTACCACTTGATGGCTGGCTTGCTGTGACATGTGTCTGATCTCTTTCAGTTGAGACTTAGTCATTTATTGCACTCTGACTTCAGTTAGGTCTCAGTTGAGTCAATTAGGGTTTTGATCAGTGGTTAACTTGAGTGTTGACTATGGCTTACATTCAGTTAAGCTAGACTCATTCATTCAATTCGAATGACCTCTTTAGGAATTTGAATTGCTTCTCATTCATGCTTGTAGCATGACATTGTAATGTATTTTCTCATTCTTTGTGTGAATATACAGTGCGGCTACTCATTATGTAGCCCTTTTCACCATTTTCATGAATTATTATCATTAATCTATTGATGAGACTGTGTTTAGTCCCTAGATAATTGTGTAATATTTATATGGTATCAGAGCTCATGTCAGGACGAAGCTCTATCTCTCAAAAACAAGCTTTTTGACAGATTTATGCATGAAAATTGAGCAATAGCTCAAAAATCCAGCACTACACCAGAATCCAAGGCTTACCACTTAATACCCCAAGTAAGGAACTTGTTGATCAAGCTTGCTTGATTAACTATGTTGGGTGTGATGAAAGCCTAAAATGTGCAGGTTGTCTGACCTTACATTTCCCTTTCTATTGTGATTTTTAGGTTTTCTATAGGTAAAGCATTCGCTCCAGCAGATACAGATGGCCTCCTCAGTAGATCTTTTGACCCCATACAATTTCCACTCATGGAAAGGTGACATGGATATTTAGCTATGCTCCATAGGACTCTATAGAGTCACCATGGAAACTGAGGATGAGCTTGGTTCTTCCATAGAAAAATCAAGATTCTTGAATAAAAAGGATGAAGCATTCGGATTCTTGTGCCTCTCAATTTCCCGGGATATTATTTTCCATCTTGCAAGATTGAAGAATCCAAAAG
Organism: Pseudotsuga menziesii; assembly: GCA_001517045.1. NCBI lineage: Eukaryota > Viridiplantae > Streptophyta > Pinopsida > Pinales > Pinaceae > Pseudotsuga > Pseudotsuga menziesii. Next base: position 172,103 of record LPNX010569420.1, on the reverse strand, counting down.
AAATTTGGAACAAAATGGAAACCCTATATGGAAAGCAAGATGACTTGAGAGTTTACCAGCTCAAAAATGAAGTAATGTCTCTCTAGCCCTCCAATTTTGAAACTCTGAATGACTTTTTCACAAAGTTCAAGCACATTGTTTTACTCTTGAATCAATGCAAAGTGGAGAAGGAGGATGATCAGCTCATCCTCACCATACTCTCCGAAATTGGGGCTGATTATTCAATTTTTGTTTCTATATTCCGTGCGGGGAAGCTCACAACCCCTGGATGGAAGATGCCTACACTCAATTCTTTCATTGAGTCCCTCACAAGTGAACATGATAAGCTTGTCCATATGGGGATCATCAAATCCTCTTGCGATCAAGCCCTCCATGTCTTGGGGCCCAAATATCTGAAGGGTAAAGGAAAGCAACAGAAGAACCCAAAAACTAAATTTGATGCTCCTAATCCTAGAACTGAAAACCAGTAGCATGATGAGTCTTCTGGCTCAAGGAAAAACAAGGGAAAAGGGCACCATGGAAAGGAAAAAATCAAGTGTTCATACTGTGGGAAGGGCTTCCACCCTGAACATGCCTGCATGAAGAAGAATATTGATGAAGCAAAATCTCTCCTTGAGAGAAATCACATCAGTCTTTTGGAAATATTTCAGAGGAGAGATCAGCAAGATCGAGAACCACAGCATGAAAAAGGTCATGACCTCATGGAAAGCACTTCGAATTCCAAAGAACTCTTGATTGATTCTAGATCTTTGAACCACATGATGGCTAAAAGAGACTCCTTTTCATCCTTGGAGACTGGAAAATCCATCCCCATCCACATGGGAGATGACTCCACCATCATTTCAGAAGGACAGGGTACTGTTGATCTTGAAAATGGTTTTTTTCAAATGTGTTGTATGTACCTTCTTTGGCATCAAATCTCCTTAGTGTTTATCAAATGACACATATAGGAGTGCCTAAGATATTTTATTTCAGCCCAAATGATGTTTAGATAACAGATCTTGCATCTAGGAAACTCATTGTTAAAGGCCTTGCAAACCATCATGCAAAAGCCTATGAGTTCTCTCACTTTGTTGCAAATGCAAAGCCCACCGCTTTGCTAACTCATGGAAATGAGGTTAGCAGGATATCGCATGAGAGGTTTGGCCATATTAATTTCAAATATTTATAGCAATTACATAAAAAATCCATGTTTGAATGCCTCCCGGTCATCAAGGTAACCATAGGAATTTGCAAGGGCTATGTGATTGGAAAACACCCTGAACACAAGTTCGATCAGGGGAAGGAAAAATGAGCTACATGCATATTGGGGCTGATGCATTCTGATATTAGTGTTTTTATGCATATAAAATCCATGAATGGATAGAGGTATATTCTTACTTTTATTGATTATTTTTCAAGGTACACATGGGTCTTCTTTCTCAAAAAGAAGTCTGAAGTATGTGAAAAAATTTCTGAACTTAAGGCCTTGATCGGGAATGCCTCTGGGCTTAAGATCAAGATCTTGAGATCTGATAATGGCAGGGAGTATGTCAGTAATGATTTTCTACACATATGATCTGAAAGTGGTATTCAGTTCCAACATTCAATTCCCTACACTCCCCAGCAGAACGGTGTAGCGGAAAGGAAGAATCGGTCTCTCAAGGAGATGACCACCTGTATGTTGGAATCAAAGAAGCTTGCTGAAAATTTATGGGATGAAGCCATGCTTGTTGTAGAATACATTCAAAATAAGGTTCCACACTCATCCATGAAATGGAATACCCCTTTCAAATCATACTTCGGACCCAAGCCGGATGTGTCGAACCTGCGGGTGTTTGGGTCCACTGCATGGGCTCGGATTCCACTTGATAAAAAAAGGGATTTTCAACTGCAAAGCATAGAATTTATATTTATTGGGTATACTAATTAATAAAAAGGTTTCAATCTACTAGATATCAAAACAAAAGAAACCATCATTGAGAGAAGTGTCAAGTTCAATGAGCCTCTTCAGAAGGTGGAACTAGTGAAGGAGAAAATTGCTGAATTTCCTTCCTATTCTACTAAATATTTAGATGGTGAAATTGGGGGTAATGAACATAATTTGGATCCTATAATTTCTAATATTAGTGTGCATAAATAATCATATGATTAATCAGAACCTAAAGAGCAAAATCATCTTCCCACATGGGCTCGACAAACACTCTCCTTTGCAGGAGATAACATTGGAAATCTGGATGATCCAAGGAGAACCCAGTCTGATTTCCAAAGAGTAGGTATTGTGCTCTATTTTCCTGATTATTTGCTGTCCAAAACTAGATACTTGATGATTATTTCACACCCAAAATCCTACTACCATTCTCGGAAGGACCTAAGATGGCAAGTTTCCATGGATGAAGAGATGAATTCTCTTCAGAAAAACACAACTTGGGAGCTAGTTTCTCTTCCTCCGAGAAGGAAATTGGTTCAATGCAAGTGGGTGTTTTAGAACAAGTTTTATGCTGATGGAAGAAACTACAAATATAATTCAATTTTGGTGGAAAAAGGTTTCTCTCAGGTCCAAGGTGTGGACTACCATGAGACCTTTGCACCAGTTGCAAAAATGGACTCCATCCACCTAGTTTTGGCAATTTCAGCATATAAGCACTAGGAAGTGCATCATATGGATGTTAAGTCAGCATTTATACATGTATATATTCATGAGGAGATATAAATGAACCAAACTGAGGGCTACATCACTGATCTATCTTTGTTTTGCAAGCTAAAGAAGTCACTATACGGGTTAAAACAGACCCCAAGAGAGTGGTATTCCAAGATGGATGCCTTCCTTCTCTTGCAAAACTTCCAAAGGTGTCGATCAGATACAAATGTGTATTTAAAGAAGTGTGATGTTCGTATTATTATTATTTTTTTATATTTTGATGACTTACTAATCACAGGTAGCACAGTTGTCTCCATTTCAGCCATCAAAATTGCTCTCCACAATGGCTTTGAAATGAGTGATTTGGGGTTCGAAATTGAGAGAAATTATGATGGGATTATGGTCACTCAGTAAAAATACATTTCATACCTATTATTCAAGTTTAACATGGCTTATTTTAGGCCTACACCATTTCCTTTCCTTTCAGGGATCAACCTTGAAGAAGGAAAAAGCACACCTCCCATGGACTGCACTATCTATCGACATCTAATTGGTAGCTTGTTGTACTTGACACATTCTTGACATAATATCTATCATGCCATGAATGCTGTATAAAGATACATGCAGAAGCCTCATGATATTCAATGGAAGGCAGCCAAGAGTATCCTCCAGTCTATTCAGGAAACCAGGACCTATGAATTCACTATGCTGTAGACTCTCAGCTAGAGCTGGTTGGATACACATATTCCGATTGGGCGGGTGATTCTATTGATCAGGAGTCTAATTTTGTATATGTATTCATATTTGGTGGTGGACCCATTTTTTGTCTAGCGAAAAGCAGGCTTCCATAGCACTATCTTCAGCAGAGGCCGAGTATCGAGGAGCGATGAATGCTTGCATCCAACCAGTTTGGTTGCAAGGCACTATTTCAGAGTTTGATCTTGGTAGTACTTTGTCCAATGTCCTCTTTTGTGATAATCAAAGTGATATTAATATTTCCATAGATCTAGTTACCAGGCAGACAACCAAGCATGTAGAGATCCACATGCACTATATCAGGGAGCTAGTGCATGACATGACCATCATTCTGCAATACTGCCCAACTGATGAGAATATTGCAGACATCTTCACCAAGATATTTTTATAAAATAAGTTCACTTACCTCCATTCAATGTTGGGGGTGATTTCATCAAGGTGATTCAGACTACTTTCAGTGTTCAGCTTGAGCGGGGGTTTTTCCCATTGGGTTTTCCCTCTTTTCCTGAATTAGTTTGTTTTTGAGCATTGTTTCAGTTTCAACATCATACAGGGTGGCCTATGGCCTTAGTTTATGGGGCCCTAGCATTTTTATGCATTTTATGTTTTCTAACTCCATCCGAGTATAGCTTAAGAGGGGGTGTTGGAGACATTTACCACCTTACACACTCATTTTGGTCAATTTGGCCTAGTTACACCACTATACTAATTATTATTGGATTAATTAACATCAGTGGAGCATTAAATTTCATCATATAGATCACATCCACACCTACCTTCAGTCAAGGAGGCTAACTTAGCCTTCTCCTACATTCAGGGAGGCTAACTGGAGCACTCTGGGGTGATCTGAGTGATATTGATGCGCCTAATTTCTAACTTATGGTTACAATCAGTTAAACAGGGAAGTGAAGGTGCCTCCCTTAATTAAATTGATTATTTAATGATTATCTAATGAACTGGAGTCAACAGGGGTGCCTCCAACCACTTCTGATGTTAAGTTACCCTTCAGTTAACCTCGTTGAGGTTCATTGGAATCATTGAAGTGCTACCACTTGATGGTTGGCTTGCTGTGACATGTGTCTGATCTCTTTCAGTTGAGACTCAATCATTTATTACACTTCGACTTCAGTTAGGGCTCAGTTGAGTCAATTAGGGTTTTGATCAGTGGTTAACTTGAGTGTTGACTGTGGCTTACATTTAGTTAAGCTAGACTCACTCATTCAATTCGAATGACCTCCTTATGAATTCAAATTACTTCTCATTCATGCTTATATCATGACATTGTAATGTAATTTCTCATTCTCTGTGTGAATATACAATGCGTCTACTCATTTTGTAGCCCTTTTCACCATTTTCATGAATTATTGTCATTAATCTATTGATGAGACTGTGTTTAGTCCCTTTATCACTGTGAAAGATTAATACTTCCTTGCATCTTAGTTTCCTATTTGAAAAGTTAGTTGTTGGTAGTATATTTTTTAGTATAAAGTTATTTACTTATAAAATAAATTATCAATTATTTAGTTTATTATTCTGTTCCAATTCAATTACTTTAATAGTTGAATTCTTAGGAGTTTGACTCGGTTTTTCATTTTGAAATACGTTTCAATCTTTTGTTTCTTAAAATATTTCCACGAAACCATAGGAACCCCTCTACCTTCCCATATATTTAATATTAGGTCAATTAATCTAGACGTTATAACACCGAACATGCACTGCTTATTCTCAAGATACAATAGATGTTACTGAATAGGGTAATGCATTTTGCATTGACGGAAAATGTGGTGGTGGAATCAAATATGGAACATAGGAGTCTGGATCAATGTCCAACTACACAATTGGGAATTAAGGGAAATTTCTAATGTTTTGGGCGTCAACACATGATGGTGACAATATTTATGTGTAACAATAGCATTGTATAATGTCTTGGTAGGGCCAAGCTAAAATTTAGGTTAGGTTTCCTTTACAAATTCTTTCAATCTCCTAATTCCTATGGATTTAAGGGACTTCTATATACAATTGGAAAGGTCTTAGAATAATATTTCCAACCATTTAATATATACTCTAATTTGAGCTAAGTATATAGAGTGATAATTCCTTCAGAGATATGGTATCGAAACTAGACATTAAAAACACTATTTCCAACAATATTTATCTTGCAATATCTATATGTAGTATCCCCTTGTATTTGACATTAATGAAAACAATGTATCCTTTATCGATCCTCTATGAGTCTCTCCTGATGATGAACCTGCTTGAAGGCTCGAAACTTGTTGATTCAAAAAACCTCACCACTGATTTCCTCTCACTACAATAATATATCCTTTAGTTGGCATAAATTAAAACAATATTTCCAACAATCATCCCCTTTGTCATTGATAGAAACCCTTATACAATTTTGCGACAAAAATGTAGATAATCCCCTTATCTTTAGTTCTGTATCAACACAATTATGTTTTTATGTTCTCGTGCAATTTTGTTTCTACACACTATCTGCAATTTCTTCCCCTATGTAATTTTTTGTATTTGTGCAATTTTGTTTATGCACAATATCTACAATTCTATTATTTCCTCCCCTTTGACATCAATGGAAAATGGTTTCTCCCTTTGATCTTATGCTTATTAAGTTTATGCCTTGTTTCATATTTATAATTCTCACTATGCCTATAACACCTCATCATTGGTAATCAATTTCTCCCCTCTGAGACTATGCACTTAAGCTTCAAGATGTGTATCTTTGCTAAATGTTAGAACTCTACCTTTTTGAAATCCTTTCCTTCTAATCTTCTAAGAAAAAATTACTTTCCCCCTTTGATTGTGCTAACACTTTTGGGTTGTAATTTTTTTTTAAATGGCTCCCCTTGTAGCAACTTGTATCTATCCTAGTTGATGGTGTGGTATTTTCAGAACAAAAGATGTTATCAAGGTTTGAAATGTAGTTGGATGATCTTTATACGTAGTGATTCTTTTGAATTTCTGACATGTGTGTGCTCATTACATAAACACATTGAAATACAATGTCTTCGTACTTTTTAGGCATCTTTATCATGTCTTGGGATATTTTTATCAAGGTTGTTCAAATACAATCCCCCAAAAAATCTACTTTGGAATGTGTTCCAAACAATCATTTACTTCTACTCACAAAATTATTCGTAAGAAGTATTCAATCAACCGTTTGACTCTTCACAAAATCTACTCCAAATATGCTCTTCAATCAACCTCATAGTCTACCTCAAAGAATCCTCAAAATAAATATTTAAACATTAATGCCAAATGCAGTCTCAAAATATGTATGAATATTCATGAATGATACCTCAAGTTTCCCAAGAAAATTTCAATTGGTGTTGCTAAAATCTTCATTTTTAAATTTCATGAACATTCCCCACAATGAATATGCTTTGATGCCTCGAGAGTCTTTCTATAATTTCATGAAGAATGCTTCCATGAGTTGATCTATTTTTCTTTTCAATCAAGAGGAATATTTATGTTTGTAAGTCCCTATAGATATGGTCTTCAATAGTTCCAATTTTATTTAATCGTTCTCTTGTTCCGTTTATCTTAAACTCAAAGATATTCAAGCATGCTAGGGAAACTTCCACACCATTTCAAATCTTCAAAATTTTTCTTCTTATTCCCTAACCTATATATATTGGAGAATAAAGTATCAACAAGGAGTACTAAGAGAATCATCTCCAAATTATTCAACATGCAAAATAGTCTATTCTTTATTATCATATTTAGGATAGCTTTTTCTTTCATCCATTGTATAGGCCAAGTTCAAGATAAGAGGCTTCTAATTTTCTGATAGGTGGCCTATAAATCCATTATTATAATGAATGACTAGTACACATACTTATTATATTTTCTCTTCTAATTTCATTTTCTATTTCTTTCTTTTGCTTACAAATAAGACTCCTTTCTGTGTCTTTAGCATATAGAGTTAACTGACCTTTTTAATTATTTTATTTTTCTTACTTTCTCCTCCAAAATTTATTGGATTTATCTTCAAGACTGATTAGATAAATTTATTTCATAAAGGATTGCTATATCATGCTTTTGTAGTTACATGCCTTATTGTTAGGGTTATTTCATTTGTAACATACAATATTTTTATCCATCGGTAGACCAAATGGATTGTAATTTTTGTTACCAATCCCATGAGCATTTCTAGTTCTACTATTCACATAGTTGTCCTTTGGATATCCATAATCACTTATATTTCTTATATAATCATATCTTGTGCAGGATCTATAATGAATTTCTTTGTGTCCAAAATTTATGCAATAATAACAATAAGCAAGAAATATATTTTATACTTGATTTTGTAAGGCATGATTTCTTGGAGCTACTTGTGTTTTCTTTCTTCTATGAGCCTCCTTTCTTGTTATCCTCTCTTTCACCATGATTTTTGAAATCATGAGTATAATTATTGGGATTTTTGTTCACTTGAACTGTAGAGATTGAATCATATTTAAGGCCATTTTTATTAAATGGAGATCTTTGACAACCAAGAATCTCATCTAGAACTGCAATAATCTTTTCAAAATTCATGTCTTGTTTAGTTGGATAGTTGACTTTTCAATCTCTTTTCTCAAGGAAATAATCTAACCCACATGTTTAGTACAAATTTCCTTTTCTTCTAGTAGATTCTTCAAAGTTTCTTTAGTGCTATTATCCTTTTCCACTTGTTATTTTAGACCAATAATAATCCTTTCAGTTTCTTCTTTTGAAAATTGATATCCTTTCATACTTTTGTAGCTGTTCCCTTGATGTCCGGTTTTCTTTATCAACTTTCCATAGTTCACATAGAGAACTGATAATGTATCCTTCAATATCTACTTCTTCATCCATTTTTTAATTCTCTTTATTTTCACAACTGTTAGTGGCAACATCTAAGGTTATGAGGAAGACTTCATCTCTATCACTTACATTGCTTTGGTCGAATGTACAATTTTACTCTTTGCAATGATATTATTCATCATAACATTATTCATTTGCAGAAAGACATTTTGAAGCATAATGATTGTTTCTATCACACTTATAACACTTGAAAGGTACCTTACCTTTTCTTGTGCCATATTTTTTACACAATTTGTTTTTTCTCCATCTGGTTCTTCAATAGAATTTGTATTTGTCTTGAGTTGGATGTCTTTTGAATAATCAAAGGTTTCTTCCTCTCTAAATGTCTCTTCATGTTGGTCCTCTTCATATTATTGATCAATATGATTGGATTATATGCTCTCAAGAAGAGATTCCTTTGTGTAGAAATCTTGTATCTCGTCCCAAAGAACTTTAGTTGATGTACATTTTCTCACTTTGTTCTTGTCAAAACCTTATAAGGCACTCAAAACTGTATTCATTGCTTTTTCCTTTTCCTCATTAAGTTTTTTTGCATATGCATCTATTGGTAGAGTTTTTGGAATTGTATAACCATTATCAACTATCTATCAAAACTAAAGTCCAAGTGACTACAAAAAGACTTCCATTCTTATGCTCCATAAGGCATAATTTGTTTCCATCGAACAAAGGGTATTTTTCCATGATGAAACCAAATTACTCACAAACCATATGTATTTGAGATCTTCCATCTAGTGGTTAAGTTGTTTTTAAGGAACCCACTCTAATAACAATTGTTAGAATATTCAACTATACTGAGTGGGGGGGGGGGGGGGGGAGTGTTGAATCAATATAGGACAAATTTTACACTTTTGAAACTTATTTACATTCACATTATCCTTCAATCAAATTGAGAAACAACCAAAAATATGCACAATACAAGAAACACAATATTTTAACGTGAAAACCAAATAAGAGATAAAACCACATAAATATGTTATAATTTCTATAAACAATGATTACAAATATTTGTATGCACCTATCTACTAGAGACACCAATATCCAAATTTTATAAGCACCAACTTTTAGGAAGAACCAAACCCCTAGATTCTCTGACACCAACTAGAAGGAAGCACCAACTTTGTTGATTCTCTAGAACCAAATTCCTTGAATTCTCCAACACCAACTAGGATAAAGCATGCCTCCACAATTATTCATTACCCTACACTCATTCCCCATCATCTCGCATAGCACAAGGGATGTAACCCATTTCTCTTCTTTGTAGTCCCTCAAGTGTCTCCACCACCTTCAAGTGCTCCACCACAAGTTAGTCAGGATGTCTCCATGTCACTATTCTCAATAATACAACTACAGAATAGGATTCTATAATAGGGAAACCAATCCCATATGCACCAATTTATTAGGTTAAGGTATGTCAGTTTATCAAGGTTATTTCTCAAGTGTGAAGGTAGACTCAGTGATGAACTACCCTTCTTCATCCGTGGAAACATGCATTCCTCTCCACGATAGAATAAGTGAATAATGCGAATATTCAGAATGAATTCCCAACAAGATATGCATGGTTATGGATGGACATGTAGCTTCCCGAAAAATATACACTTCACTTTTTAATCTCACATAGGATAACTAATCACATAATTAATTTATGTGATACACCAAGGTTAATGAAATTTGGTTAAACAGACTAATGAAGGTTTAGGGAATTAGCTAGATTTATGACCCATTATCCCCTCTCACTTTCTCCAATTGTGGAATCATATCCCCCCAACTCTTTTTCACCCTTATTAATTTGATGTTGTTAGGTATTTTTATATTAAAAATAATATACATCATTTACATTATCCATGGTATTCTAGACTATATGAGTTTGGCATACATCCTTTTCATAATTACATCACATTTACAACTTGGACAAAAAAACAGTGTGCTATAGGAGTGGATCTATGCTATGGTGGTGCAAGATAAGAATACTAGAGGAATAAAGAGTTGTGTTGACTTGAGGAATCTGAATGTATCTTGTATCCATGATCCATTTCCCACCCCATTTACAGATGAAGTTCTGGAGAATGTGGGGCCTAGAGAAGATTATTTTTTCATGAAGGGTTTCTTAGTGTATCTAGGCTAAAATGTTGAGGAATATAGGAAAAAAAACGATGTTTGCAACTAAATGGGGGTCATGTGCATACAAAGTAATGCCCTTTGTATTTAAGAATTCATCAATAATTTTTTCTTGAATTGTGGTAGCGAATTTCAAAGATTTCATGCATAATTTTTGGAATTGTATTTGGATGACTAGATTGTGTTCAGTGTATTGAAGGAGCGTGTGCAAGTATTGAGTTTTATGTTGGATAGATGCAGGAATTTAGATATTTAATTCATTTAAAGAAATGTATTTTATATACACTGTTTGGAATTTTATTGGGGCATGTAGTATGAAAACGGGGTTTGCATGTGAATCTGATAGAGATTATTGTCAATGTAAATATGCCAACACCAATTTTAGTAAAGGAGTTGCATGTAATACTAGGACACAATAGATACTACAAGAAATTCATAAGGAATTATGATCATATTATTGCATCATTGGAGAGGTTATTGAAGAAAGAGAGAAAGTATGTTTGGACTCATGAATGTCAAGAAGTATTTGATTTGTTCAAATATAAACTCGTGATTGCGCCTATTTTAATATTTTTGGATCAGACAAATTTGTTTCATGTACATGTGTAAACATCTTATATTTCTCTGAACACAATACTTTTGCAACTATGAGAAGAAAATATAGATCACCTAGTTTCATTTGCAAGTCAAAAAATCTCAAATAAAGAAATACATTTTACCACTATCAAACGAGAAGGTATAGAAATGGTATGTGTTGCAAAAATTCATAAATTATTTGATAGGAAACACATTTAAATTTTTCATTAATCATTTTGCACTAAAATACTTATTGAATAAGCCAATGTTAGGGGGGAAGAATTTTCCTATGGTTGTTTTTATTTTAGGAATTCAACTTTGATGTGGTAGTAAAACCTAGTAAACATAATGGAACTCTAGAGGATGAATGTTAGAGTCTAAACAAGAAAGTGGAACTTTGGAGGATGAATTGTCAGATGCACAATTTTTTTGAGTTGAAACAGTACCGAATCAATTGATGGAGATAACAATGTTTTTAATGATAGGTAACCCGTCAAACGACTATATAATGGCACAACAACAATAATTGGTAACATGAAGTGAAAACTACCAATTTATTGTGGGGTGATTGTACAAACTTGGAGTTGATGTCATATTGTGCAGATGTGTGATGGATCATGAACGCATCGTATTTTTTATGAAGCACATGAAGGGATTGTTGTTGGACATAAAACTAGAAAATAAAGGACTAGGAAAGTACCAAACATTGGGTTTTGGTGGCCTTCTTTATTCAAGAAAGCTAAAAGGTGTTGTAAACATTGTGATGTCTATCAGTGTATCGAGAGACCATTTGGAAGGGATCAACTACTACTCTTTCTATTTGTGGTGTTGAATCATTCAAGAAATGGAATGATAATATTCTATGATACTTTTGATTCATGGTAAACCATTGACTTACCTAAAGTTTGAGTTCATGTAGCTACATTAATATAAAACAAAATGAAGGAATCTACTAGAATTTGGAGTTCATGCAGTGACTAAACTAGAATAATGAATTTAGATATTGTAAGTTAAGCACACTGGCCTTAATTCCATGATAAATGAGTTTTAATATCATGTTTTTAGTCATGAGATTTCCATGATGGATATATGTTCTTGCAATCCTAATTAATGGTTCTTACTAATATTATGGATTGCATAAGATGAAGGATGACTACCAAAAATTGGATTCCACGTAACTCATCAGCATTATTTTTGCATGCTTGAGCTACCAAAACTAGCCACTCTACAAACTTAACAATGTTGCACATGCACATTACAACTACTGAAATATCTAGGCACACAATACTCCATATTACACTGATAGATTTTTCCACCTTCAGTGGATGAGAACTATAGAAACAATGTGGTGATAAAATCGATCGTTTTCGATGAACAAGACAACGTAATCAATTTGGGGTTTTACATAAGACCGATGCAATCTTCTTTTTGAGACATCAAGATTCATTCATGACAGCCCCTTCTTCTAAACAAGTTGGTTCTATCTCATGTGATTGATGCCATGAGGTATGTACCATAGTTAATAAGGAATGATTGGTATATTGACATGATGGGTATGTTGAATGACTAAGATGACATAACAACATTGAAACCCCATTAACAAAAGTAAAGATGGAAGCCAGCATAACAATATTAATTTTGAGCTTGGAAAGTAAAAATAAACACTATGATTGATCTATAAATATGATCAATCGATTTGGATATTGCATGGTTAAGGATTGATATCGAGGAGAAGTAAGTGTGGAGGAGAACGAAGAAGGAGATATTTATTATAGATCATGAACGAGAATCATAATTGAATTATGAACATGAGGAGAATTGATCAAGGATGACTAGCTTGAAGATCTGAAGTATATTTATGCAGGTGTGAGTTTTGTTAGTTAAAGAAGTCTGGGATTAAATTTGTTAAGAAATATAGTGCATATCTATGCAAAATGAAGTCATGATTGAAGTCACTAATTGGGAAAATTGTGGCAGAATAGGTTGAATAGATTACTGGGTATTTCCTTTTTTATTTAATTGCAAAATTGAAGCAATAGAAGAGGATCGATATTAAAGATAAAATTAATGTCTTATAACTATTGCAAACAAAGATTATTTCTCGAGATAACATTAAGAGACTATGTTTTGAATGTGCAAGATTTGAATGAGATTCAAAGAAGTTTGTATCAACAACATTTCATCTTTAAAGGAAGAACAAAACATACATCCATCTAAATTTTATGACTTGAATGAAGACATGTTCATAGAACGTTTTGACATAATGATTGAAGGATTAAATTAGTTCCTTCGTGGGTATAAATCATCGCAACATTCATATCTTATGAAAAATCATGCACAAAGGAATCTCAAATCATCCCAACATTGATATCACATTTGAGATATGAATGTTGGGCTGATTTGTTTTAAGAGACTACCAACAAGATGATGATATAAGGTGGCATCTAATTTAGGTGAAGTGCATGTGGCAGAAAGTTTGACTCCTTACTATAAGGTAGAATGGGCTGGTTTACAATCTTTCATGTGAAAGAGACAAAGAAGGTCACAAGCATACTTAGACAGAGAAAGAAAGATTCCTTCATTGGTTTGCAAGACTTGGAGACCAAGAAAATAATGCAAATGTCATAAGTCCAACATTTCAAAATTTTTCTTAAGATTGTATTTCACATGGGTTAAATGCTTAGGGTCACTACTAGTAAGAATAAGATCATCAACATATAGAACAAGGATTATGAGATGGTTTCCAACTTTTGTAGTATATACATTGGGGTCAAAATGGCATCTAGAAAAACTAGTGTCAAGTAAAACTATATCCATTTTGGCATACCAAGATCGAGGATCTTGCTTAAGGCTATATAAGGATTTATTAAGGTGACATACAATCCTATAGTTATTCTGAACATATTGAGGAGGTTGTTCCATATAAATTTACTCCTACAAATCACCATATAAGAATGCATACTTAACATCCATTTGATGGGCCTCCCATTTATGTAAGGCTACAAGGGAATGAACAAGGTGAATGGAGTTCATTATTGTGACAAGAGAAAATGTTTCATTGTAGTCAATCCCTTCAACTTGGAAAAAAACTTTGGAAACTAAACTTGCTTTAAGTTTTTCAACACTTCCATCTGACGCATACTTAGTTCTATAGACCCATTTATATTTTCCAAGTTTTCTTCCTTTTGGAAGAGGTACAAGATCCCAAGTATCGTTTTCCATTAAAGAATGATATTCTTTACCCATAAATGCATTCCAATCTGGATTCCCTGAAGCTTCTATAAAGTCTTTGGATCATGATTCTCTGAAACTTGAGCCAAAAAAAAGAGACTCGCTAGAACTCAGAACATGTTTGACGTTTATCTCTAGGATCACCGATAAGATCACCAACTACTTCACATGTTGAATGGACCCATCGAGGAAGCAATTGTGATAGTGCAACTGGAGGAAACTGAGCAGGAAGAGGTGGATTTTCATCCTCACTGTCATCGTCAAAAACTAGAGTTGGAAATTTGTCAAGAAAGTTGGAAGTAGAAGAAGGAACAAGCGTCGAATTAAGCTCATGGGCCAAATATGGCACAAACGTTGAGTTAGTCTCACAGTCTAAGATATTTTCATCAAATTTTTACATATCTTATAATAATTATATCATGAGAATGTAGCTGAAAATTTTTATAGCCTTTTACATCTTGAGAGTATCCAACAAATATGCAATTTTCACTTTTAGGCTACAATGCTTTCCATTTTTCATCCAGAATGTGAGCCCATGCTTCGCTACCAAACATATGGTTTAATTTTACTCCACGCTTCTTTTGGTGTGATACCTTGTAAATATTTAGTCGGGGTGCGATTAACTATGTAATTTGCACAATTTATGCTTCAACCCAAAATTGAAGACTTAGTCTTTTAGCTTGGACCATACAATTAGCCATTTTTTAAAAGTGCGGTTCTTTTGATCAGCTACACCATTTTGTTGTGTTGTATATGGAACATTGTATTGTTTTTGGATTCCTTGTTTAGTGCAGAAAGTATTGAAATTGTTGTTAACATATTCTCCTCCATTATTAGATCCTAACTTAAGAATTTGATGACCAGATTGTTTTTCAGCAAGGGCCTTGTAAGCCGAGAACATGTTAAATACTCCGCTCTTAAGTTTTAGGAAATAAACCCAAGTTCTTATGGAGTAACCATCAATGAATGTTAATAAATATCTTAAGCCAGGAAAGAAAGAAAATGGTAGAGGACCACACAAGTCAATATGCACAAGTTCGAAGGGAAATGAGGCGCGCCAAGAGGCACGTTTGTCAAAACTATCCCGATGATTTTTTTTGAGTACACATATGGAACAAACACCATCCCTGCAAGAGACTATCGGAATAAATGTCACCATATTTTCTTTACATAGTTGTTGCAATGAGCGATAATTTAAGTGTCCAAATTTCTCATGCCAAAGTTTTATCAAGTTATCACTATGAGCAACAAAAAATGAAGGAAAATGTGATGACCCAAAGTTGTTCAATTTGTACAGCCTCATAATATCATCAATAATTCTAGTGGCTAGGACATGGTTAGGATATTTAAAATCCTTGATTACAACTTGGTGAGGTGTAAACATTATAGTTTTACCTTCACCAGAATGAGTGACTTGATAGACTGACAACAAATTGCAGGAAATGTTTTGAACACATAGTACATCAATAAAATGACCATTATCTATTGGAATTGTTCCAAATCCTACAACACTTAGATATCTATCATCACCAATAAATATTTGTTTGGTGTTACATTCATGCATAGTAGAAAATATGGCTTTATCTTTAGTCATATGATAAAATGCTCCAGAATCAATAAGCCACTCATTTGAAGTAGAAGAAGAAGATGAAGTATAATAAAAGTCAAAAACACAAAGGTCATGTCCATGAGAGGTAGATTCTAAAGATGAATCAAGTCTGATGTGGTTGTTCTTCATTGTTGCTTCCAAGGCTACCATCTTCTTGAAATAGTTAGATTCATCATTATTATCTTTCCTGCAATAGTTGGAATTAAGTTTAGTCTTATTTCCCTTCGGTTTGGATCCTTTGTTATTTTTAAAGAATGAGCTAACTGAGAGGGTTTAGGACCCTTTTTTGTGTTATTATTGTGGGAATTTTTTTTCTTGAAAAACTTGGACTTTTCTTTTTGTTTTTCCAACAAGGTTTTCCTAGATGTATCTGCATTGCTAATCATTCCAAGATGTATGAGCTTATATTTCTCTCTAATCAAGGAATCAAAAAAGGATTGAATACTAGGCTCTATATATCTAGTTGGATCCAAGGATTCTTTCATGGAGTAGAAAGTAGATACAAAAATAGAATATGCAGGTCCAAGTTTGGAAAGAATATGATAAGTGTATTGGTTGTATTCCATTTTAATTTTGCACTTTGCACATGAGAGTCTAAGAGTTTTGTACTTAGATAAGTAATATTGAATGCGGGAAAAATCACTTGGATTTAAAGAAATGAACTCATTTTCGAGTTAATGACCTCAAATTTCATTATGTTTACCAAACACAGCTTCCAACTTTTCTCAAGCTTTATTTGGTTCATCAATTCCATATAGGTGGAATCGCAAATCAATAGAGATTGTCATCCCAATCAACCCATGAGCTTCATCACATTTATTCTCCCATTTGATTTTCTTATCATCATCAGTTGATTCTATTTATTTCCGTGAGGTAATTATGTAAAGTCCCCTACTTCGTAGGACATACTCCATATGAGTTTTCCAAGATAAATAGTGGGAAATTGTAAGTAGAATATCACAAGGGGCAACAATACTATAAAATAAAAGTGATAAAAATAGAAACCAATGGTCTGGATGCAAAGAGCATGAAAAAGCATAGGTTCTTTAGAAAAAATGACACTAAAAACTGACTCTGGATGAGGAAGTTATGCTTGATAACAAAAATGTTGAAGATGACCCAAAGGGTGACAAGGAAGATAGAGGATTGACCAACTAATAAAAAAAAATATTCCCAAGTTAACCCTTTAAACTCACTTTACAATAAAGTTGCTTTATGTGAATCGCTTTTGTAAAATAAGTGAAATTCACTTTTACAAGGATGTTACATCAAATATTGCAGCAAAAACTAAATGAATTTAGGTGACTCGCTTTCATAATTTAAGTGAGATTCACTTTTACAATAAAGTAACTTAAAAATAGAAATTGCATGCACTTTTAGAAAAGTAACTAACAAGGATTGAACTCAAGAACTTTTAACTAATAAAGTAGCATTTAACCAAGTGAGCAAATATTAAAAGGTGCATAAAAGATGGGAAGGAGGAAGGGTTTTTTTTTTACTCTTCTGCCTCAAAGTGCATGCTTGCTTCTTTTCCTGCAAATCACTTCACATAAATCGAAACAAAAACAAAACAAAAAAAACTTTGCCACAGTTTTGGGATTAGTCCATGTTATCTTTCCCAGAATGTCTGTGTTTTATCACTGTTTCTGATTTACCGTGATCAAATAGGGTGCACGAAAAAGAGCATACGCAGTAGAGAAAAAACCTTTCATTTTTGTTTCTTATTTTTCAGGATCATGCAATGCTCATGGAAAACAACATACACACATAGGGAAAGAAACAACCCGAAACAAAAAAAAAAAGGCTATTTATGTTAAAAAAACTTATAAAATATGATAAATTATTTAAAAATAAATAAATTACGTCACTGTAACATTATACCTTCAAATATGATGAAATGGTATTATTTGGGGGAACATAAACCATTTTCTATGAAACGAAAACTATTTCCCAATGGAAACTATGCTTGAGATGAAATGGAACACCTCCTATAGCTTAGGAATTCATAAAAAATTCATAACCATAAACCCTTTCAAAGCTTTGGCAACACTAGTTCAATATCTAGATCATCAACGAAAGCAGATCTTCATAAACACTCTGATACCATGTTCAGATACACTTGTTACTTCCAAAATAACAAACAACAAGACAATACACTAACACAAATAGATCACAGATCAACACACCAATGTTTTCATGTGGTTTAAACCCTCGAAAGGGAAACACTCCATGACCCTAGCCAAATATCTACTTGAGGCAGTTTATTATGCAAAATAAATAAAGTTACAAATGAGCTTCTCATAATAGATCAACTATAAAATGCCCCTCCATGCTCTTTAAATAGATATCATGGGCCAATCGAGTGTTAAGCCCTGGATCAAATGTAGTTATGATCTAAGAGAAGATGAACCCTCGGATCACTCTATGTCTAGAACATATCGTGGCATACTAAAGAGACACACTTTTCCTAACAAATATATTATAACAAGTTGATCTTAATGAACTCCTAAGTGTATAAATATCCTAACATACTATGACCCCATATTAATGTGATGTATTGAACAATACTATCTTGGAACCATATCAAAGGCTTTGCAATAATATTTGTTAGCATCTTCTTCCTAAATTACATTTTTTATAGTAATTATATTTATGCAAGCGTGTTGGTTTATTTTTAAACATACCTAAACTTTTAGTACCTTTAGATATTTGTATTTCTATACCTAAAACACACAATTTCAAAGATATGGTGATAATATTCATTAACGTGTCGATAATTAATAGTCCTATCATACAATGAGGATGATGAGGATGATGATAATGATGAGAAATATCCATGACCAATACCATACTAGGATTTTTTAAGAAATATAAATGTTATTTTCAAGTATTTAAAAGGTTATAATGTTACTTAGGTGCACAATTAATTGTGTGATTATGACGAACTATTTTACTAAAAAAAATATCAAGGGAAAGGAGAGACGATTTATTTCTCTAAAGAATTTGTTGAGGGAACACGCCACATGTATTCATGTATGAGGGCATGTTTTAATTTAACAATGAATTTGAGGAATATTGTCCCTATATACCATCCCAATATGAATTTAATTTATATAATTAGTAAATCCATTTTATGCTCATAAGGCCATCTTAAGTTCAAATAGACACTAGGTCACACTTAGGATTCATTTTATTTCATTGCATTTTGAATGCACTCTTCTTTCTAACTTTACAAACTCTAGCTTAGGGATATGCTCACTCAATATATGTTCCAGTGTTTCTGTAATGGTTATAGAAAGTTTCAAGTGTATCTACACATATATCTATTTTATATGCATATATTGAATCTAATGACATAATTAAGGGAAGTTTTCACTAAGTTACAAAGTATGGTCTCCTTAAAATACTAGGGGTGCTAAGGGTTGATAACAAAAGGATTCCTTGAAAATTTTAATATATCCAAGGTTAACATGGGTATATGTTAACTAGCAAGAATTATTCTTCTAATGATATCAACTCCTTCATAGTATATTATTACAAAATTATTCTTTATTATATCCAATTATATAATTTTGTTAACATTCCATCAAGGACAAAGAAACAATTTAGTCATTTATTTACTTACTTATTTTTATTATATTTTTAGAAGGTTTTGGTGCGTAGCTTTTTAGAATTAAAATTATTCATAAGGATCCTTTAAATATAAACAACTTAAGTTCATTAGAGTAAGTGTTGACCACTAAACTTTGAGTTTAAATTGGCATTGCAAATAATTATGGATTGGATTTGTAAGTGATTAAATCTTTCCTGCAACTAGCCTTTGAGTTTGACTTGGCATTGCAAATAACTATGGATTGGATTTCTAAGTGATTAAATATTTCGTTAAATAAAATATTTATAAATTGATTAATGAGCTCCACAATTTTGTATTCATGCATTCATCTAGATCCACAATGAATTCTCACTTAGGATTTGAATGTATAGGGTATGTATTTATGGATACTATAGGGCTTGGATCATACACTCAACCCTATGTGTATTTCTCTTATATGGTATCACATGCCATAATTTTGATCCTTTACTTAGTTTCACATCCATTTCCACTATATTTTTAATCCTGGAATATGGTATGTCAACTTAGAAAAATAATATTTTAGGAATTATATTAGCCAAAAGGGGATGATGCATTGACTCCTTGTTCAATGGAAAATTCTAGAAGATAATGAATTGAATTTATTGTCCATCAAAGTTCCATTTATTTATAGGATCTCCACTAATTTGAAATGCTTGGACTCTTCTCACATGTATTGGGGAATACCCAACATAATCACCACTCAACTTCTTGTATCCTTCACTCAAACCCATTTATTGTTTTTTAGAATTCACTCGTAGGTTAGTTATCAAGGCTCAGAAGAGGGAAAGACATTCTTTCCCAATTTCCTTAAATAATATGTCCAAGGTCTTGATATTATTTAATATTTTATCTTTGCAAGGGGTATACGTGCATGTTGAAACATATTTCCCTTCATGAGACAATGATGAAATTGTTTCAATCGTTATCATCATCATTATCAATGTACTCATCATCATCATTGTCGTTGTTGTCATCATATAATATATATAATTATTAATATATAATATATATTTGTATATATTGTATTATTAATAGATATTATTTTATTTTTTTGAATGGAACACATCACGAGAAACCATCAAGAACGTCCCCTCATTTCAAGGATGGTATCTAAAATAAATTGTTTGATTGAAATTATTAGGAAACCTAAATCGGAGGGGACATCAAGTGAGTCCCTTTAAATTCCTAACCACTGAGGGATTTGAACCTAAGACCTTCTAATTTATTTTCTTGGAACTCATATACTTAAGATAACCAACTGGGATATATTACACACACACATATATAACAAAAAAATAAAAATAAAATAAACAAATTATAAAAAATAACAAAGACATAAATCCAAATAAAAATAACACTAAAATTCATTACTTCTGAGAAGGGATCCCACCTAGATACAGATCTACAAGGCATCATGTTCCCTAATATATTATGTTCCCAGATCGATAGGGGCATCATGCCACCTAATATAGTCTATGCACATATCGATAAGGGAGTCAAGCTAGAGACAAATCAACAAGGAAACACATGCCCAAATTGATAAGGGATATCATCGAGAGACAAATCGATAGGGGAGCGCATGACCTAATATATAGGAAATACCATGGAGATATTGAGATAGAGAAATAGATCTATGAGGAATCTCATGCCCTGATCAATCATGTGCCCAGATCGATAGAGGATCCCATTATCAAATCAAGACAATGACAAAGATAGCGCCTAAACTGGTATTTTTTACTATATCCCTAGAATTATAGTGCTTGCACTTCTTAGTGTTAGATTTTTATCATTTAAGATCTATGATCTTAGGATCTTATCTAAGAGAATATCAAGCACATCAATCAATCATAATAGATAATGAACACAAATATTTTCCTGAGGGAAACCTTAAAGTAGAAAACCCCTCAACTTCCTCAGAGATATAATGAGCACCAAAAGTAAAACCCAAAGATACAAAGGTGATATCCAAACAATAGTTCTCTCTAATTATGTGCTACAACTGAGTGTGTGTGACTGCGATAAATAGAGAGGATCACTCTCTATTTATATTCTTTCGTTCACTTAATATTTGACTCTGTTATGTAGGCTCGAGTAATCCTAACTCAGTTATGTAGGCTTGAGTAACCACAACTAGAGTACTAATGACCCGATTTACAATGGAGGGGACTTCCACATCAATTTTAGTAATTCTCCTGATAGGAACATCAAGGTATAAAAAAATACAAGTGATTCTTCTGATAGGAGCATAGGGGACCAATGAAATACAATATATACAAGTGAATACATTCCAAAGTTACAAATACAACAACGCTCCCTCTTAACTAGGAAGGTATTCTCTTGACACAATTCATCATCAAAGCTGGATCATCACTGGATCATTATCAAAGCTGGATCATCACTAGATCATCATCAAATATGGAACATCACTGGATCATCATCAATGCTGGATCATCATTGGATCATCATCAAATTTGAATCATCACTGGATCATCATCATCACTGCTTACGCTATCTTGATCAAATGGTTCTATCTCTCAATTCTACTCATCATCGAAAGTTCTATAGAGCCAGCCCCTTTTCATGCTAGTTGTAGGCCTAGCCTCCAGGTAGGTCTTTATATTCTTCAACACTTATATCTAACCTAGTTAGAAAGGCCTTCCCAACACTTATATCTGACCATGGGAGGAACACATCCACCACCATGTCAGAAAGGCATGCCCAACACTCACATCTAACCTCATCATGTCAGAAAGGCCCAAAACTCACATCCGACCTCATCATGTCAGAAAGGCTCGTCCAACACTCACATATGACCACATCATGTCAGAAAGGACCATCACTCACATTCGACCTCATCATGTCAGAAAGGCTCGTCCATCACTCACATATGATCTCATCATGTTAGAAAGGCTTAGCACTCACATCTGACCTCATCATGTTAGAAAGGATATGCACTTACATCTGACCCAATAAGAAAGGATTTGCACCTACATCTGACCATGGGAGGCCCAACCTACTACCATGTCAGAATGTCTCTGCACGTACATCAGACCATGGGAGGCCCAACCTACCACCATGTCAGAATGGATCTTCACTTACATATGACCATGAGAGGCGTAGCCTATCACCATGTCAAAATGGCTCCACAATTACATATGACCATGGGATGCCCACCCTACCACCATGTCAGAATGGCACATGGACTCATCACTTCCCCTTGGAAGGAACCTCGATCTAAATAACAAAAAGCTTCTCCCTAAAGTACTCAAACTTCACTTTGGCCATTTGTAGCATAGAATCACATCAGGGTTGATTACGTCCAAGGATAACCTATGAGCTTTGCCAGGACTGATTACATCTGAGGACAACCTACATAACCATTTATGTCTAAGCCATAGTTGTCTCACCAAATTGACACTCTTTTGTACCTCTTTACACCTTACATATATACCTTTGATATCTTCATTTGATCCTTTTATCCCACAAATCCTTCTATATTTTCACATATTCACCCAAATATTCAACAAGTTATTAAGGTATGATAATTCATTAATTCCTTTAACTTAATGTTTAAATGTCATTTCTTCAAGGATTTGTGTCTAATTACATTTCTGCAGCATGTTTTGATTTTTGCAGCACATGTTAGCATTCAACAACAGTTAGTCATTATGAATCTCTCTATACGTGGCTAGCTTTCTCAAACAAACTCGAGTTTATCCATGTTCAATTTTGCTAATGAATTATGTACAATTAATGCAATCTTCATCTCTAGGCACTACGTGCCATAAAGATGAATATTTTCCATTAAACGACAACCCAAACAATATCTTGAACACGAGGAAGTTAGCTATTTTCACGTTGTATTCTTAATTAGCAAATCGGGTTGTTGATGTAAAACTGGTAATGGTTATCTTAGCCTGTGAGCTATATAAAGAGAGCCATAGATAAAAAATGAGCAGTAAGAAGATATAGGGAGAAGAAAGAATAGCGTGTATGCAGACATGGATGATGATGTATATGTATGTAGAATACAATGAACTATTAATAGAAGGGTTGTGTTTCTAATTTTTGGTTTCTTTTGAATGTGACACAATTATGATGTTTTTTATAAAGCACAGATAATTTGGTAAATTATTATCTGATTTAGTTTATATTGTCAGTGTTTTTCTTCTGTATGCATGTAGCTTAAATCTCTTATTCTGTAAACTTCATAAGGACTTGTGGTCTCGTTGGCAAGGATCCACCAACACAGACCATAAGCCCTTCCTTTGTAATTTTAAGTGCTTATAGTTAGGTTAGTTAATTGTTTTTGTTTCCATTAGAAATAAGAATTATGCTTGATCAATTAACTTTAAGAATCATAAGTTATTTATTGTAATGAGATAATATTCATAGCATTGGTTAGTTTAGAACCGAGCTCGGGTAATAGGAGAAGTTGATTTAAAAATACCATTTTAAATACTTAGTATTGTAGGTCTGATTTGTTTTGATGTAGTTTCAAATTATGAGTTTGAAAGTCATGCATTAAGTATGTAAAACTAGGTTCCAAATAAAATAAACTTCATTATATTTTCCTTTTAAATTATAGGATATATAAATGGCATTCATTTTTGTTATAGCTTTAAGATCATTTAGTTCTTTTTTTAAAGATTAATTGTATTTATTTTGCAAATCATATTTATTCTGTTTTAGTTTTAAAATACAAGTTAGTTTGAAATAGTTTTGATCACAGAAACAGTTAATTTTTTAAGATGAATCAGTAAGCTCTATAATAGTTCTTAAAAATCCATTAATGTAAAAAGATCTTTTAAAGTATTAAATGATACATCAACTTCATAAGTTTTCTTTCTGCAACATACTCTATTTTCTGTGTCTTAGTTCACTTTCTGTAACCTATTCTATTTTTTGTGTGGACAAATAGTTTTCTGTTTATTCAAGTTTCTGAGTTATGTTAGTTAGTCCCTAGTTTATGCTTCAGTCTTAGAATTGTATTGAAGTTAATTTAAAGAGTATTTTTATCTATGTAACTAGGATAAGACATTAATTTGGATACTATGTAGATGTGAGAGTATTCTAAGTAATATTAGAACTTTGCATTTGAATAAATTTGATAATTGATAGACTAGAAATCTTTTTATTACACATTTTGAATAATTCCCTAGATTAGAATAATCCAATTTAGACTAGATTGTATTAGGATAGGTCTTAATCCTGCATATATAGTGTTTGCATGTCACAAGTCACCTTCTTGGGTTGACAATTAAGTGTTGTGTTAGATAGTGCATATTTAGGCCTGACATTTTTGGCGTCGTTGCTGGGGAGGTGCTAAAAGGATTAGAGTCTATATAGGTTGTTTTTATATTACAAAATAAGGGGGAGGAAAGAACGGTAAGATGAGAGGTAAGAACCTATGCATCCACTATAGTGGGTTACCCCAAAAACCTTGTTTGTTCTTTTCTACACAAGTTTGTTTGATTTATTTAGAGTGTGTTTTCCTTTTCTGCAAATGTAGATATTTTACTCTCACATACTTAGTTTTAAGTATGTATGTTTTTGAAATTTTTCCTTTTCCTATAGTTGCTTTTGATGTAAGTGTATTTTTTTTCTTTTAATAGTATGCAAGATTTCTCT
This sequence comes from Pseudotsuga menziesii, assembly GCA_001517045.1. Classification (NCBI taxonomy): domain Eukaryota; kingdom Viridiplantae; phylum Streptophyta; class Pinopsida; order Pinales; family Pinaceae; genus Pseudotsuga; species Pseudotsuga menziesii. Next base: position 147,071 of record LPNX010569420.1, on the reverse strand, counting down.
TTCTTCAGCAAATAGTAGGATTTCCTCCAAGTAGGGATGTTTATGGTTTCATAGTATAGAGTTGGAATATTTTAATTTTAATTTTTGATTGCCTATTATATTATCTAGATATTGGGCTAGATTTACACTCATTTTCAGTTTCTTTGCTTCTGGGTTAATTTTTCAGCACTAAATGCATTTGATTTCCTATTTTCTACAAAAAGTTTTAAAATTTGAACTTTACAATTGGGTGCTGTAAGAACCGTGTTACTAACCCACCTCTGAAGCAGTACATTTGAACCAGTACAAGTTTAAAGATGTTCAACAATTTGTTGAGTAGAGAAGGGATTATTACTACAGAGGGTTTCTTCAATCCTTGTTGGAGTATTAGATCCATATATGAAGAAGAATCCATAGTCTAAAGTGGGCAGTTGATCTATAAGTATCCTCAGCATGAAGATCCTAATATACACATTTCTCATTTCTTATTTGCTGAGGGAGCTCAAGAATTAGGGGAAGAAGTTGAAGAAGAAGAATAATGAGAACCCGAAATTACAGAATTTCTCGCTTTCCTGGTACCAGAGGAGGAAAATCAACTTAACTTGGAAGGTAAGGATACTAAGGAAGAAATCCAAGCTAGTCAAGAATATATTAAGTCATGGGTTGAGTCAATTTTTTTGTTTGAGCCTTTAACTCTTCAGCAATTTTTGAAAACCAGATCATATGAAAAGCTAGTTCCTGATGTCATGGTATTTGTTCATATTCATTATGTGAACAAGAATGTTTTAAAAATCCTGATTCGTAGGTGGTTACACTGGAAGTACTCATACACTTGAAAGAATAATTATACTTCCAGTATACGAGGTAGTGTAGGGAATAATAAAAAAATAAAAATAAAAGAGAAAAATAAAAAGTAAAGAGAAAATAAATCTCTATTGTGGAAACCAATTTTCTAGCACAGTCTAGAAAGGGTCTAGTTAGAAAACCAGGAGACTGTCTTGCTAGGCTCGATAATAAAGTTGCTGATGATACTTCATTTGTGCAAAAAAATATCTTTTGTTTTGTGCTCAGCTGGATGATGGGATATTTATTAAGGCTCTCCTTTCAGCAAGTTTCAACCCATCGACTCCAAAACATTTTTTGGGTCTGAAGCTTGAGACATTTTTAGGTACCCTGGAGCTTGCATGCCTATAATGGAAGACATCCTTGTCATTTACTAAGAAAATTCAATAATGTTTCTTGGAAAGAGAATTCTACAGTTCATTGGTTAACAACTCTCCTTATTGGTTGGTAATCCAATGATTTCTATCTATGTTCACCATCAATAAGTTTATTCACATAGGTGTAATTTCACAAGGGAAGGATGTGGATGACGACCTTATAGTTCTTTAATCTGTGATCATGGATAGTTCTCAGTGGTTGCAACCTTCATTTTGGATACAGAGCAGTCTATTATTTTTACAAAAATCTAGTAACATTCAACATAGTGGACAAACTCTTAATAGAATTATTCTCACTTTTTAGCAGCGCAATATTTGGAAGTAATGCAGGAGCACCTTGTCACAGAAACTCTATTCTACCACAAAAACTCCATTCTATCACAGAAATGACAACATGCAACAAAAACTTCTAACATTCAACATACTTTTGAAGAACTTGGTCCCTTAAGGTAACAATGATCTAAGGTAACAATCCTTTCTTTGAAATATGTTTTTGCATTAAATTTAAGGAAATATTAGCATGGATTATACCTACATACTTGCTAAGCCCATGCCCTCATATGATTTATCCTATACTCTCATTTTACCTTTAGTTGTAATCATGATATTTAAATTTTACCTTACCTATGTCTGTCATCATTCGATAATCCTTATACCTTATAAATGAATCTTCATCTCTATGGCATGTAGTGCCTAGAGATGAAGATATTATCACTTTGAAAACATATGATTACGTTCTCCTATCCATACAACCTTTGATTTATTCCTTTATACTTTCCTACAAAACATTTCATCATTGCACTAACATTTCATAAGTTTTTTTGCGCCATGTACTTGAATGATTGTTAAATACGAGGCTTATGAATTACTGTTATACCCACAGCATTAGAAGCCTTAAGAAATCTGTTGAACAATTGTTTTATGCCTGTTCTATTTTCCCATTTTCTGTTTCATCTTCTATTTTTTGTCCAAGTTTTAACCTCATAGAAAATTATGGGGCGGAAGGGAGCTACACACCATGAACCAAATTATGTTTCTATATTAGAATGTTTTCTTGAATTCAATGCATGCAAAGAAGGATTTGCAGGCATCTGGTATCAATGTTTTCAGAAATTCCAAGGGCATGATGATGACATTACACTAAAATCCACCCAGGGATTTGATGGGAAAGTCATGCACTGGAAATTTTATCATGGCAATTTTGGAGAAAATAATTGCTCGTGCCACTGGTCTACCTCATCAAGGAGAGCACTGGTTTAAGAATAAACCCATAGAGCGCACAGTGTGTAGCCAGTTTTTAAAAGAAGAACATGAGTCCATAAACTGGAAGAAGGGTTTCCATCGATACTGGATGCAAGTTCAATAGCATAATATTATCTATGTGTTGCATAATTATTTGACCTATGAAGGAAGGTATGTCACCACCTTGAATTATCATATTCGCCTACTATTGCATTTTGAAGCAGAACTGTAAATGAATTTACCCTATTTCCTATACAAGAGTTTATCTAAGATGTCAAGAAGGGTTCAAAAGCATTCTGGTAACCCTTATAACAATATTTATCATCACATCTTGGTCAAAATTCTCATTGAGGATGAACTGCATCTCCAAAAGGATAGTTGGGTAAATTTCTGGAAAGAATTTGGGGTCTTCCTTCATCTGCAAACCCTCATTCTCCACACATTCCTATTTCTCCTCATTATGGAGGTCATGAATTAGCAGTCCTCCCTAATATAGAGCCAAATCCACCCCTAATTGAACTTTTCTCCTCTATATTACGAAAATCCAAAATGAAATGACCTCAACTGAAAATCCCTAATGTCACAGAATCCCTAATGCAGCGTCGAACCACCCGAAGCATGACAAAACAATTTGTCAATCACTCTAATTTATTCCTCATTGTAAAACCATATATTTTTGTTGATCTTGAGGAATCTCTTGATTCAGAGCCATGTCTTCCTGAGAAAAATACACCAAGTCCACTTCCCCCATTGTTGCCTCAAGAATTTGATTTTGTACATGTTGAACCTTCTGATTTCATTTTTCTTGATTTTAGTTCTAAACCCATGCATGAAGATCTTCTTGTTCCAAAATGTGGCCATGTAGAATATGGTCCTGAGCTATTTAATCTTGAACAGTTTGATTATGGGTTTCCTGATGATCATTCGCCTACACAAGAACCCTGTGATGAACATATACCTGAAGTATTGTTGGGTAAAATTATTACTAGTTAATTTACCTTCAATTAATTGTCAACCAGGGTACATATACTTCGAGCTGCTACACTATATGTGTGGGAAAGGTAGTTTTAAATCTCATGCTGATAGAAATTCTAGTCTACTTTCAAACGAAAATGAATTAGCTGAAGCTATTACTGTATTGAAAGATCAAATGCTAAGGATCACTAGATCTGTTCTTAGAGAAAAGAAAATCAATTTACTGACCACTATCTCACTTCCAAACTCAATTTAACCTACAGTAGCCTACAGTAATCTTCCAAAAAAATATTGAACTACAACAATTTCAAAGCAATATCAAATTGCAACACTATGATTTATTTCTAGAACAAAACAGCCTGCTAAGAAAGTAAATAAAATCTTAAACTACAGCAATATTTTAAGGCAATCAACAGTCTACACTCAGCTACAGCTATGATGATCTATAAAAGAACTTAATAAATCAAAGCCTAGTTTTAGAATGAATATATTCAATTAATCTGAAAACTCCACCATTAACCCTACAGTTTTGTGAGCTCAAAAGTCAAAAGAATGGAGCTATTCACTAGTTTCCCTAACGCTGACAGCAAAAGGAAATATGAAATCCAATCTATTCTCTTAATGAAGTCGATTCTACAACAATCCAAGTCGAGTTCATCACACAGCTTATCGATACCATAACCATCAATAAACAATCCATGCTGAAAACCAGAGAGGGTTTTAAATACAAACTGTTCCTAAATCTATTCAATAGGCTAGATCAATTGCAAATGATATTAACTAATAATCTACAAACATACATTCTATTGCAACTCACAAATGAGCAAAACCATTGACATTCCATGAAACAGTGTCAAAGGATAAAAACATTACTCTACTTACTGCAAAACACACAATACTGAAGTGCAAAGGTTTGGTGTTGAAGGTGGGCCCTGCCCTCAATGCCTGCTAGTCTTAAATCACAGCTTTGAAGAAAATAAACACTGGAACTATTGATAAAATAGAGTTTTTTTTTACAGTATCTTTTTTTCAATTATCCATCCTAAGGATTATTTATAGATGGATAGATGAACAAGATCCATCCCAGAATGCAGAGATTTGAGCAACTACCCAGAAAACGGACAACACCAAATATGGCAAAAACATGTCTGTTTAGGAAAGGATTTCTCCACATTCATTGAGAAATTATGAAACTTTCCCATGGTAAGGGGTAAACAGGGCCATTTTTGAAGTGGGTTTCGAACCGTTTTGAGTAACTCCCAACTAATTGCTCAGAAATTGAGCCTGAAATTAGGTTCCTGATTAAGGACGGGAATGCCACTTTGCCAGATTGCTTGAGATCCATACACTGCTAAAAATGGAGGGTAACAGCTCCTTGAACGAAATAAATCCATGAAACAGCACCGGAATAAACTTCATAGGCATCTAGAAGGTGATGTGAATCCAAGAGACATCTCCACTGTGGACAGAATCCCCCAAATCGCTAGTTCAGCTAGCATAAATCTTCCTTGGCGCGCCGAGACCACAAAGCCTAGCAATGTTGATCTCCCAAAAAGACATAATCATGTACAAACAAAACTAATTATTATTTGATTCCATAAGACTTTAAGCTAGAAAATATTATACTGAATAGTCAAAATAGGAGACCAACATCTCCCCCAGACTGAAGGTGCTGCATGTCCCTATGCAAGAAAGTTTCAGATGGACAAAATTGGAAACTCAAAGTAGATGACCAATCCTTGGATCCAACTCTAGAAACTGAGGCTGAGGTATTAAATAGAACTTGAACCTGAGGAGGAGATGGGGTAGTTTGTTGCTGTACACTAACCAATTGTTCAAACTGTTTATCTTTCTTCTTTAACTGTTTCCGAAGACTGTGATTTGTCCCTGTAACCTCATCAACCAAAGTTTGTAAAGAAGCTACCTTAGCCTTTAAAATGGCATTTTCATGCTTGATGAACCGATCCAATCTCACATACTCTTGCAATTTCTTTGTCAATTTAAAATTCTTCTGACTAAAATAATCAATTCCCTGTGCTGAAGCCTCTGACTTATGAGATTTAGCAGATTTTAAACCTAATTTGGAAAGTTATGCCTTGGCATATTTTAGACTTGATTTTGAAGGGGATGCTGGCAGCAAAGGTTCACTGACAGGACTTGACATTGTAGAATGATGAGGAGAACCAAGAGAATCAGAATTATCATGGGCAGAGGAAGCATTGGATGATGACAATTCAACATGTACAGGCTCTTTACCTTTGGATTCCCTTTTTTTTCTTTAACAGTCATGCTGCGGGTAAATCTTCGATTGGGTGAAGCAAACAAATTTTCATGACCCTTTTCTCCCCCAGACTGAGAGCTGACACGCTGCCCCTTAGATACTGGAGACTTCTTAGTATGGGATGGGCCCATTTTCTTACAATTTTTATTAGCTGGTTCATGAGGGGGACTGTTGTTCATGAGGGGGACTGTTTTGGTGTACAAAATATTTGCAGAGAAGGCTTTATCTACAAAATCAGGGATACAAGGCTCACCTAGTTCATTCCCCAAGGATGATTAAAGATGAGAATTATACAGCCCATATACAAATTGCTCCCATACCCAACCCTTCATTATATTAAGGATAGCAAGTTAAAAATAAGGAAACAAAATATTACCAAATGTCAATGCCATAAAATGATATACGAAAGAACGGTAGCGTATCAACCAAATAGATGACAAGGTTACTATGGTAAATCCATAATGCATCAAACTTGTATTAAAGGCAAAAGCACTTGGTTAATAATAATAACACTCAATTTATAAGACTTATCCCAACATTCATCATTCATTACCTTTACCATGTAACATGCCAATTTTCCAATTTTTATTCTGGTACCCCATCCGACACTTTGGCCAGGCTAATATACAAATGTATTTTCAAGTAGACAGGAGTGAAAAATAATTACCAGCATAGTAGTAATATTATCAGCAAGGGCAAATAACTGTCTAAAAAAAATCGAATAACAGCCTGAAAATTAAATAACTGCCTGGAAAAATAAATAATTGCCTGAAAAATTTGTTTTATCAGCAAGTTTAAAATACAGAGGTACTTTCCGGCACTTCAACAAATTTAAAATACAGCAGTACTTTCAGACTGATAAAGATAAACAAGAATTACCAGCATATGTTGAAGAAGTAGTAATTACCAGCATCTTTAGCAGGTGTAGTGTTATTAAAACAAATGTACTCAAAACAGTGATGTTAAAACAATTTATCTTTCCCAAAATACACCACTCAGATGAGTTAAAAAAACAATAAGTGAACTGGATTAAAAATTTGTTTGACCCTCAACAGTTTCGTGACATAATTACCTCATTTCTAGCTTGTTGCTTCACCTGATTACACCGGAAACTAAACTGTGTTATGAAAGCAATTTTTTATTAACAATACAAAACAAACAATTAGGAACGCAGACTTCAATCCATCACCCTTACTCCTATGTATTTATAATTCTCAAACAATCATAAATGCAGACTTCATTCTTGTCATTCATACAGAACTTTTTCCACCAGGACATGTGCCACAAGACAAGAGGAATACTAACAGAAGCTAATGGAATACTAGTCCACTTTGACTCAGCTTCACACATGACAGTTTGAGTAGTGCAAAGAAAATCCAATACTGAAATTCACAGCTATGTACAGAACTTATAAAATATCAGACATAAGCTCTTTTTCACAAGGATCAGGTAACCAGAATTCAGAGCATCTAAAAGTGATTGTCAACTGGCTGTTACAAACCATCTTTTTAAATTCTATTTAACCACACATATGACCTCTCTTTTACCTTTACATAGGCACATTGTTCATACAGACAAGTATGGATGAGGCTTTTAAAGGAGATATTAGAGTTAGAACCCACTGCTAGCGAGCCCGTTCAGTACTCCGGTGGGGTAACTGTAACATCTAAGAAGCTTCTTCCCCAGGCAGATGCCCCATTGCCAACAGGCCTGTTCAATACCCTGATGGGTTTGCCTGTTTATACCACAGGTCGGTACCCGCTGCCAGCGGACCTGTTCAGTATCCCGGCGGGTTAACCTCTTACACCCGTTTTCTATCAGAGGCCCTTGTCCCAAGTTCATCTTAAAGATAAAATTTATGATTTTCTCATGCACAGATGAGTGGGGGAGCAGCTCTGAAAATCATCTAGGAGTGGGATCGTATTATAATTGGAAGAGTATTCTTTATATATTCCTATAAAGATTTGCCCAAATGAACAACTAACCTTTGCAACTGTATAGAGTGAAAGTCAGGAAGTGGCTGCACAAAAAATGTATATATATATATATATATATGTTTTTGATATTATAGAAGCCAATAGATAATAACCAACAGACTGCTCAGTCCTGGATACCTTTTTCCAAAATGGTGCCTGACTTAAAAATAACTCAATGGCCATAGCTGTTACTATTTAAAAAAAAAATAATCCTCATGCAATCTAGTGTGAAACCAAGTCAAATGGTACTAGTAACCCATGAGTTCATAAGTACAAGCCATTTTGGAGGCTTAAATCACTAATAAAGGCAGTGCCAGGTGAAGAAGTACTTGTATGAATAAAGAGAACAAGTTTGAAAAACCTAACATCACACATTTATTTACTTGATACAGACATTCTAATTACCTAGTGAAACTCAGAAATTTAATACAAATTAACATAGTCCTTTGTAAAGATAATCAATGGCTGAAAATAAGAATAATAACAAAAAGACTTCCCTTTTTTTAAAACATCCAGAGCTTCACTGAAGAGAATATCTTTAACCGATGTCCAATTATCACAAATGCAGCCTGTCCATCACCAATTTGGTCTTATGTTTCTAGAACAATCACAATTTCATATTACCCTCTGGCATTTTTTCTTGCTATGGGCTGCTGTTATAATAAATTCTCTGAAAGTATGGACTGGAGAGAAGGTATAAATTCTGGTTAAAGATCTTATCATTTTATTGAAAAGAAAGAAAAACAATGAAGTCGCATTAATTTATAAACTAAACATGCAAATTTTTTATTTATATACATATTTTCCTATTCTACCTAAGAAGAAAGAAAACATTTCTATTCAAGTATAGGAATTCTTCCAATGTAACCAAGTGCGAAGTAAAATTAAAAATATACCTTTATCCACATATGAAAAAGTTGTTGCAATGATTACCTGGATACGGAGAACCAACCGACTTACTTGCTTCTGCAACAAAAGGTGTTGAAGGAGGAAATGGTGTTGTAGTCTAGTTGCCTCTTGGAACCAACTCTCAAAGTAGTCCTGGTACTCACCTTCCTTCATTATATCACGTAGATCCCCTTCTTCTGATTGATTGATTTCGGAAGTACATAGAGGATTTGCTGATTGTTGATGTATATGTAACTTCGGAATGTATTCTTCTATGTATCTTATATATTGTAACCCGATGTTTATTCCGGGATGTCTCTCTTATTTATTTGAGTCATGTGGTCATGCCCCAATGTTCCGATCGGGAGGATTAATAATGTAATCAAGTCATATCAAGTCATTAGGTAAGTCCCCATAGTTTCGGGGCACTTGAGTTATTATACACTAATTAAGGTGTAGGCTCGAGTAGTAATTATTAGGTTGAGCCTACATGTGAAAAGGCAATTCAAGTGAACAGATGAATATAAATAGAGAGTGAGAGTCTCTCTATTTATCACTTGTGAAATACATCACTTGCTCTCTCAAGTGTGGCACACTTTTGAAGAAGGAAATTTTGGGCCTAGACAGAAGACAGAAGACTACTGCTATTTTGGGAGATCTCTTACTGTTTTGGTGTTGATTCTATCTTAGAGGAAGTTGCGGGGTTTTCTCCTTTATGGTTTCCCTGAGGAAAACTCTTTGTGTCTCTTGTCTCTTATGATGTGCTTGTGTTTTATTGCTGTGCTTGTTATTCTCTAAGTGAAAAGATCCTAAGATCATAATGCTAGCTTAATGTGATGAAAAACTAACATGGTATCAAAGCTAACCTGAGAAGAAGACATTGTGCAGCTACAGGAACTAGGGCTTCCTAGTTTGTGGATCTTCCTCCACATATTTTTAGCAAAAGTAAGGTGGAACAACTCTCCTCCTTAGAGCGCATCTTTCTGTCGAAGCGGAATTTGATTCCGAGCATTTTCAGTCTTCGATGCGGAAATTAGGGCTTTCTACAGAAGAGGAATTTTTTAGTGAGACCAGCATAGTGTTATTATCCTCATCAAAAACAAAGTTTAGAGACCTGGATCAAGAAATTTGGTTGGGTGAAACTCCAGGAAAGTCAAACCCTAGTTTGACCCTGAGCTAGGAGAAACCCTAAATACTAAAACTGCTAAGTTTTGGTACAGTCGCTATATTCTGAGATTGGTGAAGTCTCAAAAGATAAAAATTGCAGGGGACGAATATAAAATTGTGATGAATCCTGTGTCCAAAAATCAGACTCAGATTCACTGTACCCCAGAAGATATGATCTCTCCAAGTTAGGGTTCCATCCTCTTCCAGAATTCATCCCTGAACAGGACATCTGGGGAGATCTGCAATATCTTGAGCTACAGAGGTCCAAATGGAATTCCTGAATATTTTCCAGAAAGGGCATGCAATTTACTTTTGGTGGTCCAAATATCAAACTCAGAAGATGAACTAGTGACACGTGGCATTCCGTACAACTTCGCTATTCTGAACAGTCCTGTAACAGGTCACCTTGGGGAAAGGATCATATATCCCAAATGGTGAAACCAATTCTGATGAAACCTACGGTGTTGGATCAGGGAAATGCGAGGTTACCTCAGTAAGAAATTTCAGACATAGAGGATCAGTAATTTCAGAGATATCATAGAAACAGTAATAGAAATTTCTGAAGAAGAAATCAGAAAATTAGGGCTTCCTGTTTCGGGAGCTTCCCTCCATTGTTTTCATAAAATGAGTACATTGGTCAGCTCCATTTGAAAGGATATATCTGTTCATCCAATAATATCTAAAATATTCCATGTTTTGAAAATTAGGGTTTCTGTGACAAACCCTAGATCAGCGAACTCAGGGACAAGGACGGACACCTCAAATCGGTAAGATCTAATCCTTTGCTATTTCCATTTGAGGTTCTCATTTCAATATGATATATCACATCAGCTTGGTGACAAGCTTGGGGAAGTTGACAACTTCCAAGCCTAGAAGTATCTAATCTCTCTGAAGAAACTGGATTGGACACCTACCTGAGTATAGAGGTTCCAGTTTAAGAGGGAGACGAGGTTAGAATCATTTCACAAGAAGAACTTGGTCAAGGCCAAAGAAGACATCATGCTCATGCTGCAGAGGATGATGAACCATCCAGAAAGAGATCCAGATATGAAAGTGAAGATTCTTCAAGCAAGGATGAATATGTTCTGATATCAGCTCTCATAGGTAACATTACTCATGGAAGTGATGATTGGCTTATAGACAGTGGGGCTTCCAAACATATGACGGGATTCAAGGAATCCTTTGTAAGACTGTCAAAACATGAATCACCTCACAAGGTGAAACTAGGAGATGACTACCAATATCCAATAACAGGTAGTGGGGAATATTCATACAAGCTAGACTCTGGTAAGTCTCTAACAATTAAAGAAGTAGTGTTTGTGCTAGGATTGAGGAAGAACCTTCTCTCCATTTCAGCATTGATGCAAAAGGAATGCGGGCTGCATTCATAGATGGTCAAGTCATCATATGGCCAAAAGGAAAGACTATCAATGATGTGGTAGTGATTGAAGAACAAGAAGGAGGCTTGTACAAATTGAAGGGATATCTAGAACAAGCCTTGATCCATGACACAGTAGAGCCAAATGAGCTTTGGCATAGAAGGCTTGCACATGTGCATTACAGAGCACTACCTATTGCAAGCAAAGCTATTGAAGGCCTTCCATAATTTCAAGCTATTTGAAGGGAAGAACAGAATTAGAATATGACTTAAAGAAACCAGTTGAAGAATGTGAAGATCCAGAATGCAGAGACCATGCAGTCATAAGAGTCTCTCAAATCAAAGAACAACTTGAAGCGGTAAAAGAAAAAGTGAAGAATGCAAAAGTGGTGATGGCCACCTTGAATGGCCTCCCAGGATCGTGGAATTCATTCATGTGAGGAATGTGTGCTAGAAGGAAGTGATTACTTTCAATAGACTCTAAGAAAGAGAAATCACAAGAAGAAGAAGCTCGAGAAGAGAAGATGGGAGCAACTAAAGATCAAGCTCTTACCATCCAAGGAAGATCCCTCAATCAATGAGGAATATGAAGATCTCAACTCTTGAAGAACTTCTTATCCACCTCAGCATTTGGATAAGAAATGATGCTATCATGAATGAAGAAGACGATGAAGCTGAAGGTTCAAGAAGGAGTCTACCCTCAAAACGAATAAAGATAAGTATTCAATTGTCATTTCATTATATTATTTTGTTATGCATTTTTTTATATTCAGTTTTTGTATTATGCATGATAGGATGTTTGTATTAATGACAGAATACTACTAATATGCATGTGATGGGTAAGTAGCTCATGGGCCCATACAAATTCTCCATTGCTACTTATCTAGAATGAAACCTCTTTGCTGACATATTGGATTAGTGCACAATCTCAATGTTGTCCTGGTAGAGATGGAAGGCATCTAGAAAGTTTCAATGAGATATGGATGAATGTTGTATTGGCTAAAGTAGTTGCATGATCATATATTTATGCATAAGTGTTTGCCAGTATAAATATTCCTTATGAAATGTTTCTAACCATACAATTGCATTTGACTTGTAGGAAAGATCGCATACATAATCGCCTACAAGCAAAGAAGAATGAAGACTTGTTCCGAAGAACAAGTGACGACAGTTCAAAGACAAAGAATAATATGACGAGTGCAGTGACATCATTGATGCAGAACCTTCGAGCCACCAAGAAGAAAGGGAAGATCAGTTCAAGAAGAATGATGTCTGGGCGTAGTATCGAGACCTGAAGAGAAGCTCATAGTTCCATCATGCAGTAGATGGAAACATCGTGGGATACAAAGCAAGATTCGTAGCATGAGGCTTCTCATGAAGAGAAGGCATAGTCTACAAAGAAACATTTACAGCTAATAGAAGTGAAGTGACATGACATAAATAATCATGTGTGCAAATGAAAGAAGGCCTTGTACAAGTTCAGAAGACACCCATGGGATAACACATACATGATGAGCTTGATGAATATCTTAAACTTTGCCACAAGGTTGATAGAGGATGACAAGCTCACAGATGGGTGCAAGATGAGCTTTTGAAGAAGTTCAAGATAGAGGATCTTAGTATCCAGTGATCCTAGATGGATACTACTTGTCACTCCAGTACATAATGTTTCAGTGCATAGAGTACGGAAGACAGAGGGAGTATGATGCTTCGCTTCAGAGGGAGTGATTGCAGAAGATCCTGAGGTTCGACATGGTACGACAGGATGGGCAGATTATTGATGATTCTAGGCTTTACTGAGAGTAAAGTGGATTTCAACCTTTGCTCCAAGGTTGAAGGTGGAAGACCAGTGATGCTCTTGTTATGTGTCGATGCACTATTGTTCTAGGTATGGAGGTGTGGCAGAGTACAGATGGGATCTTCCTTAGACAAGGGAAGTATGCAGTAGAGATCCTGAAGAGGTTCGGGATGATGGACTGCATGACCACACCTATGGCATCGAACCTGAAGCTATTGAGTGATGCTTCGTCAGAGTCGGTTGATGCTACGATGTATCGTCAGATGATTGGGTCATTGATGTACCTGACAAACACGAGACTGGACATTTGCTTTGCTGTGAACACCTTGAGCCAGTACTTGACAGATTCGAGAAGTGTTCACTTGATTGCTGCAAAGCATATTCTGAGGTACCTGAAGGGTACAATTGATTATGGGCTCAAGTACGATGCAAATCAGAAGATTAACCTGGAGGGTTATGTTGATTCAAATTGGGCAGGCAGTGCTGTCGACAGGAAGAGTACTTCGGGATGTTGCTTTAGTATGGGATTAGGTGTGATCTCTTGGTTTAGCAGGAAGCAATCCTGTGTGGCACTGAGTACAGCTGAAGCAGAGTATGTCGCAGCTTGTTCAGCTAGTTGTGAGGCAGTATGGCTACGGAAACTACTGTCTGATATATTTGATCTCCAGTCAGATGCTACTTGTATACATTGTGACAACCAGAGTTGCATGAAGTTGTCAGAGAATCCAGTGTTTCATGACAGGTCGAAGCATATCGAGCTCAAGTATCACTATATTAGGGATATGGTGCAAAGAGGAGCAGTGAAGCTCCTATATGTTGCGACGAAGGAAAAGATAGCTGATGTATTGATGAATCCATTGGCTAGGCTGAAGTTTGAGTACTTCAGAGAGAGACTTGGTTTTCTCCAAATTGAGGCTTCCTCCCAGAGAAAGTGATGAGACCCATAGCCATTCTGACACGGTGAGAGGATTGGTTCCTTCCATGGTCAGATGTAAGGGTTGAGCCATTTTGTCATGGTGAGAGGATTGGTTCCTTCCATGTCAGATATGAGTGCTAAGATCCATAGCCATTCTGATGAGTAGGTCAGATATAAGGGCTAAGCCATTCTATCATGGTGGTAGGGTTGCTCCCTTCCATGTCAGATATGAGTGCCGGCCATTCTGTCGAGCAGGACAAATGTAAGAGAAATTGCCATTCTAGGAATGGAGGCACCTGGTCAGTTACCAGGAACACTCAGTATAAGAACTGAGTAGCCATTCTGATGTGATAGAGGGATGTGTTCCCACTTGATCAGATGTAAGGGATGAACCATTCTGTTCATGGCTAAAAAATTAAGTTCCTTCCATGTCAGATGTGAGTGTTGGCCATTCCGACGAGCAGGTTGGATGTAAGGGAAACTGCCATTCTCTAGGATAATGGAGGCACCTGGTCAGTTACCAGGTAGCTCAGTCGAGGAGGACTGGGGGCCATTATGATATGATTGCTGGGATGTGTTCCCCTCATGATCAGATATGAGTGCATGCCCTTCCATCATTGTGAGCAGGATGTGTTCCCGCCTGGATGGATGTAAGTGCTGAGCCTTGTCACAGATGATAGTAGGTGTGTCCTATCATGCTGATGAATGTAAGTGCTGAGCCTTGTCACCGATGATAGTAGGTGTGTCCTATCATGCTGATGAATGTAAGTGCTGAGCCTTGTCACCGATGATAGTAGGTGTGTCCTATCATGCTGGTGACTGTAAGTGCTGTGCCATTTCATAGATGATAGTAGGTGTGTCCTATCATGCTGGTGACTGTAAGTGCAGTTCCTTTTCACAGATGGTAGTAGGTGTGTGCTACCATGTTGGTGATTGTAAGTGCAGAGCCTTTTCACAGATGGTAGTAGGTGTGTCCTACCATGCTGGTGATTATAAGTGCTGAGCCTTTCCACAGATGGTAGTAGGTGTGTCCTACCATGCTGGTGGATGTGAGCGCTGTGCCTTTCCACATATGATAGTAGGTGTGTCTTATCATGCTGGTGACTGTAAGTGCTATGCCATTTCATAGATGATAGTAGGTGTGTCCTATCATGCTGGTGACTGTAAGTGCAGTTCCTTTTCATAGATGGTAGTAGGTGTGTGCTACCATGTTGGTGATTGTAAGTGCAGAGCCTTTTCACAGATGGTAGTAGGTGTGTCCTACCATGCTGGTGGATGTGAGCGCTGTGCCTTTCCAAAGATGATAGTAGGTGTGTCCTATCATGCTGGTGGTTGTAAGTGCTAAGCCATTTCATAGATGATAGTAGGTGTGTCCTATCATACTGGTGAATGTGAGTGCTGGGCCTTTCTGATGGGATTGTAGTTTACTACATGATCAGATGTGAGTGCTGGGCGTGCCTTTCTGACGAGCAGGTCAGATATAAGTGCTGGGCGAAGACCTACATGAGGGTAGGCCTACAACCAGCATGAAAAAGGGCTAGCTCTGTAGAAATTCCTATGACGAGAAGAATCATGAGATAGCACCAGTGTTGATCCAGATCGAGTGATGATCCGGATCTAGTAATGATGATCCAGCAGTAATGATCCAGATCGAGTGATGATCCAGATCCAGTCCGGTGATGATGATCCAGATCTAGAGATGATCCAGATCTAGTGATGATGTTCGATGATGATCCAGATCGAGAGATGATCCAGATATGATGATGACTTGAAGATGAAGATGACTTGAAGACGAAGATGACTTGAAGACAAGATGATCCAGTTGATACAGAGAAGAAGACCAGTGCTGAAAATTGTGTCGAAAGAATACCTTCCTAGTTAAGAGGGAGTGTTGATGTATATGTAACTTCGAAATGTATTCTTCTATGTATCTTATATATTGTAACCCTATGTTTATTCCGAGATGTCTCTCTTATGTATTTGAGTCATGTGGTCATGCCCCGATGTTCCGATCGGGAGAATTAATAATGTAATCAAGTCATATCAAGTCATTAGGTAAGTCCCCACAGTTTCGGGGCACTGGAGTTATTATACACTAATTAAGGTGTAGGCTCGAGTAGTAATTATTAGGTTGAGCCTACGTGTGAAAAGGAAATTCAAGTGAATGGATGAATATAAATAGAGAGTGAGAGTCTCTCTATTTATCACTTGTGAAATACATCACTTGCTCTCTCAAGTGTGGCGCACTTTTGAAGAAGGAAATTTTGGGCCTAGACAGAAGACAGAAGACTACTGCTGTTTTGGGAGATCTCTTACTATTTTAGTGTTGATTCTATCTTAGAGGAAGTTGCGCGGGTTTCTCCTTTATGGTTTCCCCGAGGAAAACTCTTTGTGTCTCTTGTCTCTTATGATGTGCTTGTGTTTTATTGTTGTGATTGTTATTCTCTCAGTGAAAAGATCCTAAGATCATAATGCTAGCTTAATGTGATGAAAAACTAACACTGATACCTCCTCAATTTTCAACTTCTTTCCATCGGATGTAACACCCAAGTTGTCAATTTCCTCTGCAATTTGGCAAGGAATGTCTTTTTGTGGCTCTTGGGACTTTGGTTCATTTTTTATGTCAGGAGAGGTATATAAACTCTTAACTACTGTCAGTATGTGTTCTACCTGATAAGAAGAATTCCCAACTGTAGCTAGGATTTGAGAAAGTTTTCCCAAATTGATGGTTACTTCTGAATCCATTTTTGTCAGGTGTTTTGTTCATGTCTCGCACAAGGATCAGTGTCTAGGGATCTTACATCACCCAAGTTTTTATTTTTATTTGGTTTTAACTGATTCTAATTAAGACTATCTACCATTAAAAACATATTTACGACAATCAAACACACGCCACTCTTGAATAAAATAAAACACTCTTGAAATCAAATTACGGAAAGTAAACACACCCAAACTTGCAAAAAGAAAAAACACACTTGCATGAAATTAAATTGCAAGAAAGCAAACACGCCTTACAGGAAAGGTAAACACACTTTTGCAGCAACATAAATCAAACATGTGAAAAAGCAAACACACTTACGAGAAAGAAACAATAGGGATTTGGGGCAACCCACTAAAGTGGATGCGTCAGGCTGTTACACCATCATAATCCCGTAGTGAATTCATCTTTGCGTCTTATCGTTTCCCCTCCACCTTGTTGTGTAATGTAAAGGAAACCTATCTACCCCTATCTACCTAAATTTCACAGCCAACAAATTCGTAGAAAAAAGAGCAAAATACCAGCTTTACCTTGGAGAAACTCCCCGGAAACGGCACCAAAATGTTGGGTAAAATTATTACTAATTAATTTACCTTCAATTAATTGTCAACCAGGGTACGTATACTTCTAGCTGCTACACTATATGTGTGGGCAAGGTAGTTTTAATGCTCATGCTGATAGAAATTCTAGTCTACTTTCAAACGAAAATGAATTAGTTGAAGCTATTACTGTATTGAAAGATCAAATGCTAAGGATCACTAGATCTATTCTTAGAGAAAAGAAAATCAATTTACTGACCACTATCTCACTGTCAAACTCAATTTAACCTACAGTAGCCTACAACAATCTTCCAAAACATTATTGAACTACAACAATTTCAAAGCATATCAAATTGCAACACTATGATTTATTTCTAGAACAAAACAGCCTGCTAAGAAAGTAAATAAAATCTTAAACTACAGCAATCTTTTAAGGAAATCAACAGTCTACACTCAGCTACAGCTATGATGATCTATAAAAGAACTTAATAAATCAAAGCCTAGTTTTAGAATGAATATATTCAATTAATCTAAAAAATCCACCATTAACCCTACAGTTTTGTGAGCTCAAAAGTCAAAAGAATGGAGCTATTCACTAGTTTCCCTAACGCTAACAGCAAAAGGAAATATGAAATCCAATCTATTCTCTTCATGAAGTCGATTCTACAACAATCCAAGTCAAGTTCATCACACAGCTTATCGATACCATAACCATCAATAAACAATCCACACTGAAAACCGGAGAGGGTTTTAAATACAAATTGTTCCTAAATCTATTCAACAGGCTAGATCAATTGCAAATGATATTAACTAATAATCTACAAACATACATTCTATTGCAACTCACAAATGAGAAAAACCATTGACATTCCATAAAACAGTGTCAAAGGATAAAAACATTACTCTACTTACTGCAAAACACACAATACTGAAGTGCAAAGGTTTGGTGTTGAAGGTGGGCCCTGCCCTCAACGCCTGCCAGTCTTAAATCACAGCTTTGAAGAAAATAAACATTGTATCTATTGATAAAACATAGTTTTTTTTTACAGTCTCCTTTTTTCGAGTATCCATCCCAAGGATTATTTATAGATGGATAGATGAACAAGATCCATCCCAGAATGCAAAGATTTGAGCAACTACCCAGAAAATGGCCAACACCGAATCTGGAAAAACCATGTCTGTTCCGGAAAGGATTTCTCCACATTCATTGAGAAATTATGAAAACTGCCCATGACAAGGGGTAAACAGGGCCATTTGTGAAGTGGGTTTCGAACCGTTTTGAGTAACACCCAACCGATTGCTCAGAAATTGAGCCCGAAATTAGGTTCCTGATCAAGGACGGGAATGCCACTTTGCCAGATTGCTTGAGATCCATACACTGCTAAAAATGGAGGGTAACAGCTCCTTGAACGAAGAAAATCCATGAAACAGCACCGGAATAAACTTCATAGGCATCTGGAAGGCGATGTGAATCCAAGAGACATCTCCACTATGGACAGAATCCCCCAAATCGCTGGTTCAACTAGCATAAATCTTCCTTGGAGTGCCGAGGCCACAAAGCCTAGCAATGTTGATCTCCCAAAAATACATAATCATGTACAAACAAAACTGATTATTATTTGATTCCATAAGACTTTAAGCTAGAAAATATTATACTGAATAGTCAAAATAGGAGACCAACAAGTATCACCCAATTCAACCATTCCTTCTGTAATTGCTCAGCTACGAAAGAAAAATAAGAAGATTAGGAAGATTAAAATAGTGCTCAAGTCATATGAACAAACCCAACAAGAACTAGTACAAAATGAGGAATTAGCTACTACGTGACTAAAAATTCTAGTCACCACAGGTTTTTCAAGTGATTTACTACTAAATATGAACAATTTTAATTGACTGAACTATAAACAACTAAAATTAATGACTAATTTAGTCACCAATTAACAAATATGACTAGATAATAAGTGACAAAGTTAAAAATGACTAACATAAATGACTAATTTAGTCACGACATAAAAAAATGACTAGCTAGAAGAGTATGAATTAGTCATTTATGTTAGTTATGTTTTATTGTTACTCCAACAATGGAAAATTTCAATTTTTGGACTCTAAAAATTGTGTGATGGATAAATGGGGGCTTCCAATTGTCTTCTCAAAGGTTGCAATTAATTAAATAACTGATATTATGACCCCTTTCACAAAACTTTCCTACCCATATGTTTTCATAGAAAACAACTCTATGGTTGATGAACTAGGAAAAGGGGTTCTTGTTTCATAAGAAGATATGTTAGTCTGGATAGAGTCTTAGGAATATGAGGCATTATATCCCCCTCATAAGCACATTCACATTTAATTTTTTCATGGTTTGTATCTTCAAGGTTGGTATAATTTTTGAGATGGAGTTCCCTAGAGCTAACAATAAATACCCAATCTAATATTATAACAGTAATTTATGGTCTATAAGTGAAACTTTTGAAACTCCCAATCAAGTACAAATATTACAAAATATACCATTAATCATTATATATATAAGAATAAAATAAATGATGGAAAAAAATAAGTTTATTATATTGACCAAACCCATCAATTTCTCCATATAAATCACTCATACAATCTCATGCTTCATTTTACATTCATAAACAAACATATGCTATAGTTCTTTGCATTTTCTATAAGTTTACTATATTGACCAAACCCATCAATCTCTTCATATCAATCACTCATGCAATCTCATGTTCCATTTTACATTTATAAGAAAGCATATGCTATAATTCTTTGAATATTCAACTTGGTAAAAACGAATTCACACATGGTGTATATAAATCCCGCGTAAACCTTGATTAATTTTGTAACTTTTTATTTATTTATCAACTTGGTAAAAAGAAATTCACACATGTGCATCTTAAACACTGATTATTAGTTTTGTAACTTTGTTTTATTTTAGTGTAAAAAGTTTAAAACATGTAAAGTAAGTTTAAAAAAAACTTATTACTTTGGAATATTTTATCTTGTTACAAAGGAATAGCTTATTCTTATATCATTAAAAAAATAAATTACTTTATTAAAGTAATACACCAAAATGGAATGAAATAAGTTGTTTCACAGTTCTCTTTTATATATAATAATAATTAATTAGAGTAGTAAACTCCCTCTCAACGTTCAAAATTGAACCCTTTCCAGCCCTTCCTAGAAGTGTAAAATTAAAATTGCCCTTCAAAAAAAAATTAAAATCTGAATTTCACCCTTTCAATTAAGAAGGACATAATTTATATCAACATTTCAATAGAAGGGAAACGTTTGAAATTATCCATCCATATACATTTCTCAAGATGTTGAAATTCCTATGCTATAAAGTTCTACTCATCAATCAAAATATTGGAAATATCGTAAATTATAATCACTCACTCACTCACTCACGTCATGCACTTAGTGTTTAGCTGTGCAAGATGACCAATGATCACTGACAACTACGAGGCACTAGACACCAAGATGTGAATTTGACTCCCAAGTCATTTGGGTTTTCACAATGTGTCAAGGATTACAACTGTAACAACAAAGAACAACTACTAGTCTACTACTAGGTTTGAAACGAGCCCAAAACTTTGTGACTACTATCTATGTGAACCTGACTACCAATGTCCACTTATTTTTCGTCAAAATGAAATTCAAATGGCTAGTTTGATGAGCCCTCCTCTAAAAGACTTCATTGTGTGCATGAATATCATAGACACACGACAACTATAAATAACACTCAATTTCATGCAACTACAAAAAATGGCATGCTTCTAGGATCACGCATTATGCAGAGGTCGATTTATGCATTGATATAGGGAGGTGTCACTAGGCACTTGATATAGAAAAACAATGAGCTAGAAAAAAAATTGGACCAAAGCACCACAATGGTTATTAATAAAATTAAAATAACAGTTTTTGCCTGAAGAATAGTCTTCAATTTGATGGGTGACATGATCATGATGTAATCTCCCTCCGTCCTTCCAAACATTTGTGGTTTCTCACAACTTTTGTCATGGGCGCTCACCACCAAAATACATATAAAAATTACTTGTCTTTACATCATCTTCTCTTTAAATCATCATCTCATAGCCATAACTAAGGATTATTATGCATGCACATCCTCACCTTATAATATCAATTGGGTCAAGGCGCATAGATAAGCATAAAATATCAAATGTGTCAAGACACAAAGAGTAAGAGACAAGTATAAGTAAGTATTATATTAAATTTACTATATAAGTATTTAATTGACACTATCAACTGATATTTTATACGTTGGATTGTCGTGATCTTCTTTTCACTCCTTACCAATGTGATATGCAAGGAAATCTTTGAAGGTGAAGTCTAGAATTTTACATCTTCTTCCTCATTCTCATGCCTTTTGGTAAGACAAAAAGGAGGTTAGTGACCCACATTAACATGTAAAATGGTTTCGACATAGAGGTAGACAAATTAATTGTTTTCATTAAATAACTTAAATTTCCTACCCATGACTTTTGATTCACCGAATCATGGACTGGTGCAAAACAACAAATTTTAGAACCCTAAGCTCTTAATTACTCGCACCTAGAACTTTCTCAAATCCTTCCATTAATAAACTTATTTTGGTGTTCTAGTTCACTTTAAAAGGAATATTATTGAGACTTAGACATGAGTGAGTTGCAAGGCTTCAGTTGACTTGGGATTGATTCCATTGTCCCTCCATCCCATACATGTATGTTGTTGCGTTAAGTGTTAAACAACAAAATTTCATGCCTCAGCCCCAAAGATGATAGTGTTGCTAACTTGCTTGGTATGCAGTATTTTTTTTATTGTTATTTTAGTTGTGTATTATTTTTTCTTAGGTGCCCAATCCCATCATTCTTACATCACTCAAGATTGGACTGTTACCCTCTCTCTGGTTTGAATTAAGTTTTTGGTTGTATATATTGGTTGTAGGTTTATTATAGCCTTGTTTTTCTTAGTGGCTTCCTTTTGTACATAGTTAACAGTAAGTAATTCTCTCATGGTTATAGTTTTTCTTTAAGACTATATCTAGTTACGACATTTTTAACTATGCATAAGATCAATCGGAATGCCCCAATATGGTTATTGCATAGTCTAAGTAGTTTTTTTTGTATAATGAAGTGTGCTCCAACTTGAAAAAAATACTATAGAATAGTTGTTATGTTACTTACTCTAAAATTAGTGTTACATATTTGTCAAATTAATGCATTCAAATTAGGTTTTATTGAAAATATGTCATATTTTTGTAAATATTAGAAGGTGCTCAATTCTTTAAAATTGTTAAAATTTGGATGAACAATATTTGTAGTTTTGCATTTTTGAAAAAAAAATATTAGTTAATTTATACTTATCAAATGAAATACAACTATTTATATTTTCCTTTCATCTTTGAAGGGCTCCAGACCCACCCTTCAAATTTGATCACTGCTCCCACTCATTGTTCTGTGGGACAACCAAAATACAAATGAGGTTATATTTCCCTTTCATCTTTGAAGGGCTCTAATTGAAATTAAGACCCACCCTTCAAATTTGATCACTGCTCCCGCTCATTGTTCCGCAGGCCAACCAAAATACAAATGAGGTTGTTAATAACTTGGGCAACAAGGAGCTGGCAAGATTTCTAATCCCCATAAGACTAGGTATTATCAAAATTAGGATTTGAGAAATGTCGCTTCGTCACTTTAAACTGTCCTATCTAACCTTCCATTCCGCATGTCATTTTCATAACAGAGCTCAGAGGATATCCATAGATCTTGTGATGAAGTTGTCACGCACTTCTGCTATTTTGATGCATTTGTTTATATGGGATCAATGACAGAGACGGTTTTTGATGTAAATGACCTAGTTTATATCATAGCAGAGGAATACCACCCATAGAAAAGGCCCACAACCATTGTCTATCTGGTGGCGGTCTACCTCTTCAATATCAATATCCCACCTAGCCCTTTCTACCTTATCCTAGCCCTTCGTAGGAGGGCCTGTAAGAAATCTATTTGAGTATGCATAGTAGGTCTTAGCACATATAGTATTCCCACTTTCTTTTTACATAATATAAACAACAACAAGAAACTTTACATGAGCAACGGTTAAGGAGAAAGATTATCCCCCTAACTTAGGCGGCTGAGTAGGAGCCTTTTCAAATAGATAGCTATTTTTTATATTGAATTGCTTACTACCATTGGATGAATTTCAGTGGATCGCACATGAACAACCAGTAGCAGTTGGATCATGGCGTGGGAACTACCCTATTGATTCATCCAAAACTTATGAGATTGAATGGGGGTTAGGACATGGTGGCAATGACTTAGACCATTGCTATTACCCTTTTAATCCTACAGAACTACTCTTTATAGTTGGGTTGGACAGCTTACATTCTTCATCAGATGGAACTTGCAGAGAAGTTAAAGAAATGAAACTTTGAAATTGCCTGCATGTTTCTTGTAGAAGAATCTTGCCACCATAAATGATTTTGGGATTCCAGAAAACCTATCATGAGTAACCTGGATACATAAGCAGATTCGAAATAACAGGATTGTTTATCTTCTTATAGCTGCAAGCTCAATCTCATTTGTCATTTATTTCTCCTGTGACAATTAAGAAACAGTGAAGAATCCCAGGCTTAGGAGGACTTTTAGCTTCCATCCGAGTTACTCCCAAGTTGTGGATAGTTTAGCTCCATCTCCTTCTCCTGAAATAATAAGTTATACAGATAAAAATAGAATTTCTCCAGAAATCTGGCTGCATGGAAATAACCCTAGTGTAGATATGATGGTTACCAAAATAGTAACAGTTTAAAGTAGAAGCACAGTGGTGAGAATTTGGCTTCGAAGAAGGGATAATTGGAGAGTCAGTATCCAAAGCATGTTGTGGAGAAAGAATCTCGACCAATTAATCAATCTCAAAACATCTCCGAATTCGGTGCAGTAGTTGACAATACTTATGGTAAAGTATATACAGTGAAAAACAAGAAAACCCACCAGTCTAGTGTGATATATATTCTAGGAAATGGGTTAGTGATGATGCATATCCTCTTCATCCTGCCGGAGAATGCCCTTATATGAGTGTCACATTTGACTTCAAAGGGAACAGGCGCTCGGACTCTGGATATACATGATGGAGATGGAAACCTAGAGATTGTAATATTCCTAGGTATGCAAAACTACTTTTTACATTTACAAATTCTCTGAACACTATATTCATGAAATGCCTCTCAAATTAGCACTTGTCCTACCTTGAAGGTTGAATGCTACAAACATGTTGCAGAGGTTGAGGGGAAAGAGACTCATGTTCATAGGGAACTCCATCAATTGTAATCAATGGGAATCCTTTCTCTGCATTCTCATAACTACAATGCCTGAAAAGATAAAGAAATTCATATCCAAAGGCACCATAACTACTTTTCTAGCTAAGGCAAGCTTTTTAACAGAAACAACTTTTCATTCTATTTCTACAGGCCAAATATAAATTTAAGTAACAAAGAACCTAATTTATGGCAAAGTGCTGCAGGATTATAACTGTGTAGTGGAGTTATTGTTGGTCCAAATAGGATCTTTCAGTCGACCTTGTCTACATTTAGTTAAGTCTTTCAAGGCATGGTTCCGCACAGAACAAGACTAAAAACAATTAAGAGGAATGTCAAGGAAATATAGTTTTATAATTCAATGAAACAATGAATCCACTTCAAACATAACCATGGAATGATAACACCATATCCACATAATTAATGTGAGCTTGATAGTGGATACAAATTTTACAATCACACCTGAGATATTTCATTAGGCTGCCTAGCATTCAAAGGTTTCTGATGTTCAGAATTAGGCAAAATAGCAGGAGATTTCTTGCTCCCTTCAAAGAAAATCTTTACTAAATTAACTCTAACTGTAGATATGCCATGACTTTGGGACATACTATGACGTGACTGCGGCATTGTTGGATTCTAGCTTCAATTTTTTTGGATCCAACTTGTACATCCTTGTATCTTAAGCATCCTCAAGTTTGAATTTTCGTTTCAAGTCTTCCTGCCCCAACTTGACCATCCTTAGATTGGCATGAATACCACACCAAAGAAATATCACACTCATTGGCAGACTCTTCGCTATCACTTGAGAACACACCACCTTGTGAGAGTGCACACTCTTCAATTGTAGATGAAACAAAGTCAAGACCAATCTCTGAAGTCTTGACCTTGAACTCGTCTTTCTTAGTCTCTTTTTCATCTTTGTTAAAAAAATTTCCTATCATGCATGGCATATATAAACCTACTATTTTTGCTTCCTTGACATCCTTTTCAATTTTTTCAAGATAACCAAGTTTTCCTCCACCTTGGGTGCTAGGATTCCCTACAATAAAACAACCTAATAAATGTTACGGTTACTCTGCACTAGCTGCAAGGATATTAAGTGTTCAGTAAACTATTTTAATTTTTAACATTTAGCTCCATTCCATTATCAATATATTGGAGTAACTGTTCCTTTGGAAATATTTTTGTCAGTATCTGTTATTTCACTCTGAACTTCAAAATCTAAATATACCCAAAGAAATTAAATTATCTTGCTTTGTATTTTCCAAGTCATTAAGCAAAGAGTTAAACTTTTAAACCTCATCCTTTATTTAAAAAGAGTAAAAATACCATCTTAACAAAACATTTTTAGATAGGTTGGAACATAGAAAAAAAATATATATGACCCAAAGATGAGCATATCAAACCTGAACTGAGAACTCTATTGCATGTTAATTATGCAGCTTCAAATGACTATGAGAACCAATTTTACAACTACCTGAATCTGAAGTCATGATGCATTGCTCATTACAAGGCTTTTGCTGCCCTCCATCTTGTGTTGTTGCTTCAAATGTTGTGCATCCTACATTAACACTGATTTTAGATTCCTAGTTGATAAGACAAGCTTTCTCATCATTATCATTCTCTATTTTCATGCTGGTTCTAGCTGTTTTAAAACTATGTTCAAATTTCAAGTTCATAAAATTGTATTTAGTAAGACTATTTGGTATTTCTATGCTAGTTTTGGTTACTTCAACATTCTTTCCAAATTTTGGATTCATATGACCAGTCTGCTGAGTAAGATCATCCTCTATTTCTGCACTAGGCCCTAGTGCTTTATCACTCCCTTCAGATTCCTGGTTCATAAGACCAGTCTGCCTAGTATGATCACTATCCATATCCATGCTAATGAAGACTGCTTCACCACTATTTTTAAATTCTAGGTTTGAGTGTTCAATTTACTTGGCACAACCATTCACCATCTTCATGCTAAACTGAGCAGTTTGCATTGCTTGCTGATAACCATCAGTCATAATTTTTTCAACAGGAAATGTTAAATTATTAAGTTTCTGATGATAGGTGGCTTCTGGTGTAATCCGAGCCGCTTTCTCATTCTTTTAGCATTCCTCTGCCATTGGACCATTCTTGTCAATATCTCCATTCTCTACTGCCATGCTCATTTTGGTTATCTGCACAACTTGTCTACAAGCAGTAAACATAGTTTCCTACACATTCAATGTCAATTCATTAGACTGTTGTATAAAATATGGCTTCTAACCTGTGGTGATTTGTTGAGTTCCCACTAAAAGAATAACGAGCAATGCTTTCCCTCTTTATACTTTCAGACTTGATAGCGAAACTAAAGACATTGCAGAACAAAAATTCATTTCCAAGTTCCAACATAGTTTTACTATCTCTGGCATTAGCTATCCAGTGATCAAATTTTTAGACTTTTGACTGCTCACCTTGTGGGAAGGTAAGGATTCTAATGAAGTAGAATTATTTTCAATCTCTAAGTTGTTCACGACACCACTTTCATTCAAGATGGCATAGCCAGATTTGTCAAATTGAAATTTCTCTGATTCTGTCAATAATGAAACATTCAGATCCTCGACATTTTGGAGGGTAAAAAAATTAGTGCCAAGTGATTTCATAATTTATGATCTACTATTATGATAGTAGATGGCTTGATCACATAAATTTTCAGCTTGTAGATTTGCAAGAGGCAAAACCTGCAATGTCTGAACTGCTGCCTCTTCACAACCTGGGGAATTGGAATTACATGATACATAGAACAAACTTCCAACAAACAAATTATTTTCATATGATCCTTTTTGTTCATGTGGAGAAGCATGACCATCTTCTTTCACTTCATATCCTTGTATTGTAGATAATGGTTTTCTGTGTATGCAATTATCTTTATTTGGCTCAGTAATATCTTTATTATGTAACACAGTATCCATTGAAGTTGTCTTGGGTGAAACAAATGCAGCAGTAACACCAACGTGTAGACTTGATATATCCTCTGGTTCTTGAACTTCAGAGGCCATAAATCCACTTGTTCCACTATCCATAAAATTTATCTTAGCCTTCTCCATGGAAGAAGTCGATTTCTCGTAATATGTATGTGCCATAATTTCACCTATCTCTGGTGCCACCAAAGATGATAAAGGAGCTAAATATTTTTCTCTCTGACTCAAGCTTGCTGACATCTCTCTAACACTTACCTAAGCATCTCCTGGAGTTTTTATTTTCTTAACATACTCATTATTGTTCTCCATTTCCACATCTATGACTGGAAAGCCCACTTCCTTCACATTTTTATATCCAGATCTCGACTCTTTCAATAGTACATTATTTTCATCATGGTTTTTATCTTGAACTTTGGTTAGATATTTTCCTTCGGTAAGCACATCTACAGTTTGAGACTTTTCTAGAATCCATAGAGAATTGGCTATTGTCTATTCATTGTCATGGCCTGGCAATTGCACTTCATCCAGATGATTTTCCTCTAAACCCTCAAAATCCTGATTATGAGGATTCTCACTAAGGTCAACAAAGGGTTTTGAAACCTCTTTCATTTCAACCAATGTGATGTTTTCTTCGGTTGACTCCATAGCATGCTTATATGGAATATATTGCCTACCTTCATTTAAAATTCAACTCAGCATTCCTGGTATTTGACTCTCTAAGACAACATCCTAACAAGCACCTATGAAATTATTCCATGCTTCGTATTTCCCTGCGAATGATCAGGCATTTCTTCCATTTCCTCCTTAGAAGCTTATGAATGTTTCACTAAAATTTTATCATGACATGCATACAACGACATTATTTGTAGATTCACTGTTGCGGCAGCTTCATCCAGAGCATATGTAGTATGCATTCTTATATCTCTCTTAGCGGTTTCATCTAGTGACAAATCCAAAACTATTCATTTTTCCACTGACATGGCATTTTTCACAATGCTTTTACAGGGTGAGAAATCCAAAACTCCTTTCTTTTCCACCAAAGCAACAATTTCCTGTAATGCCTATGTGCTATGCTTCCCCGCATTATCCATGTCAGTCCCACCAAGTAACGACTTTA
Source organism: Pseudotsuga menziesii (assembly GCA_001517045.1). Lineage (NCBI taxonomy): Eukaryota > Viridiplantae > Streptophyta > Pinopsida > Pinales > Pinaceae > Pseudotsuga > Pseudotsuga menziesii. Next base: position 118,568 of record LPNX010569420.1, on the reverse strand, counting down.
ATGTCCCCTGAATTTCTGAACATCCAAAAACAACATCATTTTCTTGAGAGGATCTACCCATATTACAAATTCGTGCTTCCACATTCAGAAAATCCCCAGTTATTAAATACCTAGTAATCTTCTCCTTCTATTCATCCCCTGCCTCACACAAATCATGACTTCCTTTCACTTCTTTTTTCTCATCCAACATAAAATCCAACACCAAACAAACTTCCTCAGTTACTAGATTCTTGCAATCAACCTATGTCACATGCATCTCTACATCATTTACATCAATCACCAACTCCAACATCCTGTGAATATTTACAAATGCAATATCTTCATGTGCAGTTACTCCAACATACTCACTTCTTTCATCTAGTAGGTTATCTAAACCTCCTCTCATTTCTTCCTTTTGAACACTTTCAAGGGACTCCTCTTCGACATGCTTCACAGCAAAACATGACACCCAATGGATTTCTGTATGTCCCAAAACATCTATCACTTCATGAGAAGATACATTCATAGTGTTATTCTCTCTTTCCCTCTCAACTGACCTATCCATGGTTCTTGAAAACTCACACATTTTATCTTCTGTGTTATCACTTGCATCCAGATAATTAAGGAAACCTACAAAGGTGCACTGTTTCTCCCCATCTACTAATTGGTCTAGCACTCCTTGCATTTTGGATGCTAAATGATCCTGCTGAGAAGGCACTTTGGCATGCATTATTGTCTGATATTCCTTGCTTACATCAAATATCAAATATGGCATTTTCTTGATGTCTGCCAGAATAGTATGCTCAGGTGAAACAACCGAATGTGTCTGATTACTCTCATCTACCAAAGATTCTGGGGTTTCGCTCATCGCCGCTCCTATAATATCCTCCTAGGAACCTTTTCTTGAGACTCCACTTAATTCCTCCACATCAACACAATCCTCATAAGGCTCAATGAATTGTTCCTTCACGTTTTCTTTCTTATTTTCATGTAATAAAAAATCTGGCATCCCTTGAATCTGAGTGTGTTTAAATTTTTTCTGTCTCTTGATGAGAAGATACATCGGAGGTGGCATTGTCCAACCTATTTTCAATCCTCGTGAATGGACACAAATCTCCTCCTCGTTTATTCCCTGCCTCCATCCAGTTCTTGTTTCTAGTAGACATTTTTTCTTCCTTCTCATTTGATGTACAATCTTCTATTATTTTTATATTCAACGTCATAAAATTGTAATGGGAAGCCTCTTGCATATTGTTCTCATCTCTTTTAAACGAGCATAACTCTAACAGTCCTTGCATTTCTAGAGAAAGAATATCTTCCTGTGAAACCATGTCCAGCTGCTTCTCCTAGCTACCACCATCACCTTCGTCCCATACAAAATATGACATTTGAGTGTCTACTTGACCAAAAGCAATGCTTATTTCATGCTGAGATTGAACAAAAGGATCAAAATATCTCCTTTCAGGGGGCATTATCACCGTGCTTTGATGCTTGCCTCTTTTCCATTTTCTTCTATCCCGGGACTCCAAAAAGTTTCCAGTGCACATCCTTTCTGTCTCCTCTGCCCACAGAGAGTTCAACAGCATTTCATCCTCAGACTTTTCTACTCCCTCAGTTTGAAAACCCAAACCTTCATTTCTTCTATTCTTGTTTCCAGCATTTACTTGTGGTATTGAATCTTTATTTGGTGCTAGGTTATAAGGATAGGAACAGGCCCCAATCATGGGAACATACTCAACATACTTGTTTTCTACAGGCCTACAATCCATGACTGAGGAGGAATTAACCTCAAACAATGAACCATGTTTCTCAGATAAATTTAACAAAATTGGCAGCTCTTTAGTGTTTTCTCTCAAATCCATCACTGACTATTCAGAAACTTGCTGATTCTTTCTGCCTGTATTCTCAAACTCAGGTTTGTTCTCACTTGTATTCTCAAAATCATCTCCCAAAATGTATGACAATTTTGAATGTAAAGACTCTCTCTTCAAGCTTTTTGACACACTCCACGTATTAACCTCTACTCGATCAATTGAGATGCTTATCAACTCACCAATGTTCTAGGCACCTTTTCTTGAGACTCCACTTAATTCCTCCACATCAACACAATCCTCATAAGGCTCAATGAATTGTTCCTTCACGTTTTCTTTCTTATTTTCATGTAATAAAAAATCTAGCATCCCTTGAATCTGAGTGTGTTTAAATTCTTTTTGTCTCTTGATGAGAAGATACATCTAAGGTGGCATTGTCCAATTTCTTTTCAATCCTCATGAATGGACACAAATCTCCTCCTCATTTATTCCCTGCCTACATCCAGTTCTTGCTGCTAATAGACATTTTTTCTTCCTTCTCATTTGATGTACAGTCTTCTGTTATTTTTATATTCAACGTCATAAAACCATAATGGGAAGCCTCTTGCATATTGTTCTCATCTCTTTTAAACGAGCATAACTCTAACAGTCCTTGCATTTCTGGAGAAAGAATATCTTCCTGTGAAACCCTGTCCGGCTGCTTCTCCTGGCTACCACCATCACCTTCATCCCATACAAAATATGACATTTGAGTGTCTACTTGACCAAAAGCAATGCTTACTTCATGCTGAGATTGAACAAAAGGATCAAAATCTCTCCTTTCAGGGGGCATTATCACCGTGCTTTGATGCTTGCCTCTTTTCCCTTCTCTTCTATCCCAGGACTCCAAAAATTTTCCAGTGCTCATCCTTTCTGTCTCCTCTACCCACAGAGAGTTCAATAGCATTTCATCCTCAGACTTTTCTACTCCTTTAGTTTGAAAACCCAAACCTTCATTTCTGCTATTCTTGTTTCCAGCATTTACTTGTGGTATTGAATCTTTATTTGGTGCTAGGTTATAAGGATAGGAACAGGCCCCAATCATGGGAACATACTCAAGATACTTGTTTTCTACAGGCCTGCAATCCATGACTGAGGAGGAATTGTTCTCAAACTATGAACCATGTTGCTCAGAGGAATTTGACAAAATTGGCAGCTCTTTAGTGTTTTCTCTCAAATCCATCACTGACTATTCAGAAACTTGCTGATTCTTCTTGCCTGTATTCTCAAACTCAGGTTTGTTCTCACTTGTATTCTCAAAATCATCTCCCAAAATGTCTGACAATTTTGAATGTAAAGACTCTCTCTTCAAGCTTTTTGACACACTCCACGTATTAACCTCTACTCGATCAATTGAGCTGCTTATCAACTCACCAATGTTTGGTCCAAACAAGTTTCCTTCAGTGGTCAGATTGGCTTCATCAGGTTTGGTCCAAACAAGTTTCCAAAATTGTTTTAAAAAATATTTCAGATTTAGCTTTTATGATTTTTTATTTTCTATGTCCTAATCTTCTAGCAGCAAAACTCAAAAGTTATATGATGTTACAAATCCTTCATGGCAACACTGGGGACTTTGTTTACCTTCACCAGTGGCAGAGGTTTCTTTGCTTGGATCAGCTTCTTCAAGTAAATTGAGCAAATCACTGGCTCTTGTAAGTGACTTTAGGATTTTAGTATAGTGTACTTTTGTCCAATTATCTTTAGCATTTGTTATTGATATCTGTGTAGACAGCTTTTTCTATGCTTCCATATTAGATTATTTAATAGCTTTTGATTCAGTCCTAAATAATCATTAATATAGAAGCTAATGTGTATTTCTTTAGACAGATTATGTTTTACTTTAGTGATTGTCTTCTAGATTCTTTATACATGGCTTCATTTTCATTTCCTAATAATATATACCTGTTCATATTTCCATGTGAAACTAGAAAACAGGAGGTAATGCTGAGACTTCCCTTGCCAGTGGAGCTGCTAGAAGATTAGTTGTATTTCTAGCTTGTGCATCTTGGTATGAAATTTGTTTCTTGTCATGGAATATTTGTTTAGTTTTCCAGCACCCCCCTGGATTGGTGCAGAGTAATATTACACATTAAGTTTAGTGAACATAAACTTCCATATGATTTAGGAGTTTGTGGTGGAATATTACATATCTTACTGAATATTTAGACATTAATGGTTGTTGCAAGGGCTCCCATGTTTGCAATTATGCATTTTACTGTTAAAATTATCTAACTTTTTGTCCATGAGGAACTACATGATGGGTGCTAATTATACACAAAAGAGGATTTTCATGGCTATAATTTACAGATGCACATACCATTGTAGTTTCTTACAAATCGCCTTTGTTTGTGATGCAGGAAGAGATTAATGCTATGAAAACACTTGGAATATGATTCTTTCTCTTGGCTATTATTCTCATATTTGATTAGTTTGTCTAGTTTTAGAAATTGCTTCCAATTATTTACATTTAAAATACTTAGACAAGTTTGCTTCTATCACCTAGATTTTTTTTCTTGTTTTGAAATGTAACAAAAATGTGAATTTTTTATTAAATTCATCTTATGCCTCTTTATAGATGCAATAGGATATTAGATCCTTGAAGAACGAAAAACACAACATTAAATGAGTTAAATCTATTTTCTTCTTATAACTCAATCAATGTTACCATCTCTAACTTGATGAGGCAGAAGAGCCAAGAATTTGACTTGTACAAAAATATAAAAAATTACACATTTTAGGGTTTTATAGAATTTGGTGTCCAGTCAACTCGATTGCTGTTATGTTGAAGTCGATAATCTGAGTACTATGTGATGATATGTCCACAGTTTATAAAGCAATGGGGATTGAAGAAAAGGATATGCAGAATATATTAAAAAATTAAAATTTCTTGTTTTATTACAGAGGGTGGATCGATAATTATTGCATGCTTCATGCATTTTTGTAAAATTTTGATGACATCTCATAACGTTTGAAATAATCATTCATCTCTGCAGTAGTTTGTTGATAGCTGGATTGTTACTTGTGTTGTAAGTATCGACAATTTGTTTGGAAATTGTTTCCACATGCAACTCCAAACATAACCATCCCTTTTGTTTTTATTTTTATTAACGGAACTATTTTTCCTTAACAGAGTCCAGCTTGGCTTGTTTGTTTCTAATTACATGTGGATGCTAAAGGGGTTTCTTCGCTTATGCCAATCAATTCTTTTGTTAGTTCTCTTTGCAAAATTGAAAATTGTGATAAATAAGTAGAGATATACCTTCATTCATCTCCGCTACTGGAAATATGGGAAGCTTTACTATTGATATCGTAATTATTAATAATATTTTTTTATCTATGATTTGCCATTTAGTTGAAGATTCATCTTTTTGTACAAGTTTGGTTTATAATGTGAGGGGTCAATGAATGTTCATTCCTTGGGTTGTGACTTGGATTCTAATTGTCACTTTATTTGAGACATTTTTTGTGGTACATATGACTTTAAAGTTGCCATATGTTCATTCAATAGAACAAGTCTTGAACAATGTAGGAAATGTTCATCGCGCTGAGCTCCATTATTACAACCATAAATAATTCCTTTTAACATTTAGGCACCTGGTGTAGCTTGTGATGATTGTGCTGAGTGACCCATTTCAACAAGTTTTCATTGTCACTATCATACAGAGAAGATGCTATGTAGAAATTATATAAAGTTAGCAGTGCACTTGGTCACCACAAAGTTGATAGAAAAATTTCACTGCCCTAGGAATGATTTATGCTGACTTTAATTCTGTTGATGTGATGTCAATGACTTTTGAAGAAGAAATAATAAATGCACTTTCTCTCTCACAGGTTTTCCCCTTAGAAGGTTTTTCCTAAATCAATCTGAGTTTGAAACTTTCAAATGTGTGATTGATTTTTTAATTATGCTCTCAGTAATTTGGTCGAGTTCTCATGTGCTTCTTATTCAAAACTGTTTATGAGATAAATTTAATTTGCAGCTATTAATTGTTGAATGAGATTGTGTATTAAACAATGATAATCTAAGTTTAACTTGAATCCTGTTTGAGAAGTGAAATTCTACATCTCTTTCCTTTTGTAAGTTGAGTTTTGGTTTGTGGCTGATTAATCCATGATTCTTAGTTACTAACTCAGATTTTGGTTTGCAAGTTAAAGGAACCAAGGGCTTCAAGTGAACCCTAGCTTGTGGAGGAAGTTTTCCAAATAAACTTTCAAACCCAATTGCTAAAGAGAATGGGGCGACTTCATCCACTCTTCACGAACACAAGTGTCCAAAACACTCTCTATTTCACTGCTTATCCACTAGTTACTCTTTTTAGTGCTGCTTTCAATTGTTTGTGTTTGCATGCATGTAAATTTTGTATCTTCTTAATGGCTGGAAGTTGTTTGCTTTTCGTAGTTTTATTTGTCATTAAAAATATTTATTTAAAGACTCCAAAATCACCTTAGGATAGGCACTAGAACCTCTAATTGTCAAACTTAGCCACTTGGGGATTATTAAAAACCCATGAATGTGTTGTTTTCTTGCTAGTTGGTTTAGTTTCATATCTAATTTTTATACCATCAAATAGTTTAGTGGTAGAGTGCCTTTAAACTCAGCCCAACTTCCAAATCTTATTAATAAACTTCATATCTAGGTTTAATAACAATAAATCTCTCCCAAATTCACTCATTAGGAGCTAGTATATTTTTCTTGGTACTTAATTAGCAAGACACTTGTTTCTTTTAAACCCCTACACTTCATTATCAAATTTTCTCATTTCTCTGCATTGTTTAACTTTCAGGGAAGCCATCAATAACTAAGTCTAGTTATTATTGGGTGCCTTGTTCTTACCCAAGTAACCTATGCATCCATTTCCATTTTCCATTGTTGCTTGTGTAACATTTGGAGTCTTCATGTCCATTAATTAATTCATAAGTTATACCTTGAAGCAAACCCCCCTAGGGTACCACATTTTCCAACTTGTTAAGCTTCAAGGTGCCCTGTGCCTCTAGAAATCAGTCTTACTAGTGCTGTGAGAAAGCTGGTTCCAATGACAAGTATCTGGAAAATTTTGATAGGGTATGTTACCACCTAAGTTGTACTTAGTGTTTTTTTATCAAGTGAGCCTGGTGAACTGGACAAGGATAACTTGTTCGGACTTCAGAGAACCTTCAATCTTGCTTCTGGGAAGTGCATGTTGTACTATATCACATGTTCTTACCCCATGGGGAAATTGTAATAAATGTTCTAGCATGATAGTGTCTATAAAAGACTCGGTCTCTTAGACTTTATTTGTCAATTCGATCAGCCCAGGGTGTTTTTTCCCTTGGTTATTATTGGTTGTTGAATAAACGACTGATAATTTCTAAGTTTTTCACTCAATACCTCCAAATTTGGGGTGGTCGGCTTGGAATTTAGGCCTATTGAGGTTATTAGAGTCTATGTGTCAATGTATAAACATGCTGGGCATTATTTCTGAGTCATATGAACATGTCTAAGTCCCCCTAAGTTTTTAATTTTTTTAATTTTTTAATATTTTCAGTGTTTTTTATTAAAATTTATTTTTTTCAAAACTTACGCTATTTTTTTATAGTTTAATTGGAAAAATTGGTTTTGTAATAAAAGTGGGCTTAGAAGTTAGATTCATTCATGTAGGTGCTCATTTTCAAGCTAAGAGCACCTAGTAAACCTATAGACCCACTATTTCCAAGATTTAAGTGATTTTCCATCACTCAGGTCAGAAAGCCCCAAAAATCAATTATTGATTATTTTAATTAATAAATTGATGAATAATGGAGCAAATCCAGAATCATAGATCAGTGGATTCTCAGCCGATTTGATTGAAATCAGTCAGATCTGAACTAGATTAACTGGATCTGACAAATCCTTAACTGAAGGAGGTGATCAAATCAGATCCAGAGTTCATCTTCAGCATCCTTTATGGGGATTTTTTCCCTCTCTCTCTCAGCCACACGTTTTGTCTCATTTGGATGAGTTTGGTGGATGCTTCAGTCAACAAGTTGAGGTGTCAGTCTGATCAGCTCTCCGATTGACAATTGCACTCAATGAGACTCAGATCTGGCTCAATTCAACTTTAGATCTGCATTAATTGACTCTCCATTATCTGATTTGGTCTATCTCCTTGGGATTTGTGCCCCCATGGGCTAGATCTCCTAGTTTTCATATATATCCAAGCATAAGCCTCCTCTTCCAAGCTAGTTAGAGCTGGATTGAAGGGCTTGCTATTGTAATTGTGTATTGATCATCATTTGTGAATAAAGAAGCTTTGGAAACTATACCGTGTAGTACATGTGTTTGTGTGGATTCTCAGTGTTATGCTGCTAATGTGGTAACTACAATTTCTTTCCAAATTCTGTGCCGCTTTTGTGTTCTGGCTTCAAGTATTCGATTGAATCAAGTAAGGGTGTAAACTAGGAAAGTTAGATTGTTTGATCTTGTTTATCCATATGATGAATGCTCAATAATTTCATTTATATACTTAAATAATATTATTTTTGCATGATCTTTCATTTTTGTTGCTTTATACATCTATATCCAAATCTCACGAGGTGTTGTGCAGGCTTATGTTATCTAGTTGCAGGTTCCTAATTGGATGAAGGTATGGATCAATATTGACGCCATTCCTTATCCAATAAGCTCAAGAATTTGTCCCTCAGCACTCCACAAAAGGGCCTCATTTCAGCTTGCTCCATTCAAGCAACGAGCCGACCTTTTCTCCTCTTCTTCTCATTTCTTAAAAAAATCAATCTTTCGGTTACCTGTCTCTCCCTCTTATTATCAGATATAGTTCTAGGAATTGAATATATATTATTGGATCTATTTCATAAGATTATTTCTTCTTAGATCTGTAATTTCATAAAGAATATCATTTCATAAAGATAGATCTAGGTGTAGGAATTGCCTTTTTTGCAAGTAGCTAAGACATAGATCTAAAACTTGCTCATAAGGTAGTTTCTTTTTCGTTCTTTACAGATTCATATTCTGCAATAACATGCACATCTTATTGGCTGCCCAAACAGCAAGCCAAGATCCCAAGGAAATTTTTCTTTGCTTGGTTCCTTTTTGCATAACTAGATTACCCCAATTTAACAAAATTTTACTTAAGTTTTTTTTCGATAACTTGTGTAGTAACCCAAAACACTTTCAAAGTGTATCTGGGCATATTTGATTCTGATTGATCACTATTTTTTATCAGGTCCAACAAAAAAGAGGAGGAAACTCTGCCAAATTTCCAACTCTTGGACGAATCGGAGCTTCCCGGAAGCTTCCCCCACCACCCTGTTTAATTCTAGCTGGTTACAAGCTTGTTGTAAACCTTTGGATCCCAGATAACAAGGACCAAAGTGCATAAATTTTAATTTTCTGATATTTTAAATCGCTGCTAATAAAAGTAAAAGGTCCTTTCGAATAGGCTCTTTTGAGCCTATTCACCATCCCCCGGGGGGGATTTGCGTTGGTGTCAATTTTTTACTTTTTTCTCATATCTTTTCAAACTAGCGTAGCTCTAATATGTAGGGTAGTATACTTTGATTCATTATCACTTTCATACTCCATATTTGATATTTCAAAGTAATCTTAATACTTACCCCACAACTTCCTAATTGACCTGAAAGGGGAAAGAGATGCGTGGTAGGACTAATTAGAAAACCGGAATTGTGTATCTGTGTTTTCCTTTCTAGCATTTGTTTCTTCATCTATTATAAAATTAACCCCTCCTTGATTCCCCAATTGAGATCCACTTGGATCGAAAGAGTTTCCTAGAGGGTTTTCTTTTTAACAAGAACACCCAATTTTAAAATTCACTAAAATTGACAAGACTCCAGTGTGTATGCTCTGCACTTGGCTGCGGTTCATCCGATCAGTCAAGCTGTATCAAAAACACTTGAGTGACTAGTATAATTAGGATTCACTCTCCCAAATTGACAAACCATCAGGTGAAAATCCAACACCTAGATCAAACCATTACGGTGGAAAAATACCCAAAGGAAGCGTGAACTTCTTAAAAGTGACCTCGGGGCACCGATCTCTATCACACCCTAATGGGTGTGTTATGAACAATAGCCCTAGAGACTCCATTCATCCCACATATTCCTTGCGGGTAGCCATAAAGTTTTAGTTTTGGACATACTTCAAGTACTCTTAGGTATATCTGGAGTCCACCACTTCGCCTAATTTTAATCATCTCACACCTCACATTAACTTAAAACGTACCAAGAGGAAATTGCAAAACATTCACTCCAAGCACATGCAAGTACATTGATTTTATTTTGACTCCATTCTCAGACACTGGTTATTTTCTTGCTATATATATATTGTGTCTCAGCATTGTACTTCTGTGCACTCATTTTTGTATCTTGTCATCTTTGATCGTTTATGGTTAAATTCCAAACTCCTAAGTAACTCATTCAATTCAACATCACCGTACTAAGTAATTTAGCCTTAGTAACTTAATAGGGTCTACCTTCCTTGGCTTCGTTAGCATTTGAGCCTAAACGGAGGAGTCAAGAACAAGGTGACAGCTTTGACTTGAGACTTGCCCCCAAGGACACACCGAGTGGCTTGAAGATTTCTGCCACGTGACCCAGGTGTGTGTAAGGCAGCAACATTTTTTGGCGCCGTTGCCAGGGATAAATATTTTTATTCCTGAGTACGACTTAGCTTAAATTTTTTCTAAACAACTAAAAGGATAAAAAAATTTGATTGATCTAGTCTTTAAAAAACATAAAAATTAAAAATCGATCCATCTAGCAACTCCACTGTCTAACATCCCTTCAAGAATTTATACTCGAAGAAACCACTAACAATTATTCAATCCTCTCTTTGATCCCGAAAGGTTTATTAGGGAAATATTGAATATGCAGACTTCTCGTAGAAACCTTGAATATTTAGGAGACCAATCTCTCTTAGATATCCATCACATATTTGTAGAGAGTCATGTTCACCAATCTCAAGAAATGACAAAATTATTCAAACCCCTTGACTTTTCTCAGATAGCAAGTGCTCCCCATGCCATTCCAAAAAATGATATCAAGAAGCTCCCCATATTTCATGGCAATAATTCCATCACTGCCAAGTATCACCTTCGAAAGTTTGAAAAGCACCTGGTCAGTTATTGCAATGATGCTACCCATGATCATGACGATGTCAAAATGACGCTCTTTGCTTTATCCTTGGAAGATGATGTTGAAAAATGGTACCTCGACCTAGATGATGATTCATATAAAACTCTTAGTGAATTCCTAGAGGGTTTTAAGAAGAAATGGGTGGAAAAGAAATAACCAAGACATTTGCTTGCTACCCTCCATAACATAAAGAAGATGGAGAATGAAACCATTGATGAATTTAATACTAAGTTCAGGCATGTGGTTGTGGACCTCCCTAGAGAAATCAAGCCAAGGGATGCCTCCATCCTCATATCTTACATCAAATCTTTCACTGGTGATTTGAGGTACCAGTTAAGGGACAAAGAGTCAGCCGATCTAAAAACTGCTCAAGAATTGGCCTAGAAAATAGAAAAGAATATGCAGTCTTCAGGAAAATCCAACATTCCAGGTTACACTAGGGGAAACACTTCATACAACAAATAAAAGGGAAAAGCCTTTGAATCAGAAGAAAAGGGAGCCTCTAAAGATCCCATGGAAAAGGTAACAGACATGATAAAAGACTTGGTTACTAGTCACAACCAACTTATGGCAGATCAGTCTGCACAATTGAATCTTATGCACAATAGAATAATCACAATGGAAAGAAATAATGGACCTAGGAACTTTCAGCCTAGGCAGAATCAAATGTATCAAAAGAAGTTTCCTCGACAAGAGCCTAGGATTCCAAACTAGTTAGACTCAGCTAACATGGTAGAAGAAGTAATTCCATGGTGTAGACCCTGTGAACAATTCCACCAAAAAGCACTTGTTATGTTGCAAATCAAGTCATGGAACATGGACTTCCCGAGGTCAGTAATCAGGAAACAAATGCAAGCAAGCCTGATCATATATACATGGTAGGCCAGGCCTACCCTTTGTCACCATCTAAACAATACAATCTTGAGGATGAAACCATTGAAGAGTCTTATAGTGAAACTTATGATGAAAACTATAATATACATGATGGGACTCCTATGTGTTCTCCATATAATGATGATAGTCTCGAAGGTTTACTACCTTGTGACCTTTTCTCTGAAGAAGATGAGTATGAAAATGAGGACAAGTATATCTTGGAGCATGATACAAGTGACGAAGACTCCCTTATCCCCGACAAAGATGTTGATGAGGAGTCCTGGACATTCATGGAAAATCCAGTCTGTGACATGAATAAAGAGGAAAATAATGAACCGGCAACTTTTGATGGTTTTGTTGATTTTTTTGCCTATGGCATATCTAAAGGAGAAAGCATGGACCATGTCGCCTTGGGAAACTTTGATATGAAAAAGGAGCATGTAGTTTATCCACATGATCAGTCTGAGCCATATATCAGTATCAGTAATGAAGACAAAGAGAACTCGATATCAGAACATGATATCAACAATGGGGAATCCATCACATCTAACATAGATGATGGTGATGACTATTGGGATTTTTGTGGATATCTTATTAAGAATTCTATCTATGCTATATCCAGCAAGGGGAGTGTCTATTTAGAAATATGTGGAAGTCCAGTCTACTATACTTCCATAGAGGGAAGCATGGATATGGAGACCTTGGAAAATCCTAGTATGGAAAAGCAGCATTCAAAATTCTTATATGATCATTCAGAGTCATATCATGCAGAGCTACACAAAGGTATCAATAATGAAGACATGGAGAAGCAGTGTTGCGANAGAGTCTTCTTATTTGCTTTCAGACTCCGTAAAATTGAAAGCAACCACGAGCATGAACTGTCATGGGCTCGCAAAATCCACATGACAGTACCATTTCATCACTACAGAGTCTTCTTATTTTCTTTCATACTCCGTAAAATTGAAAGCAACCACGAGCATGAACTGTCCTGGGCTCGTACAATCCACCGGACAGTACTATTTTATATCCACACTTCTTCAAAGTTCCCTAACCCATGAAGCACTCCCCCCGTGCCNTTTCTCATGACTTGGAGCTGCTTGGGGCTTATACAGTGAATTATCATCCAGTAAGCCTTGATGATCAGTATGATGGTGTAGTCAATTTGCCTCATCATTCCGATTTGTACATCAAACCTGTCCAGTCATGGATAGAAGCAGCCTGCGCAAGCACTTACCAGTTTGGGAGGAAGTTTGACGACATTATTCATGCCTATGATTTCCCATCCATCCCGCCCCTTCAGGATCATCACACAGGTTTGCATTTTCTGAATAAAGTATCCTTAGTTTGGCTGGTAACCAAAGATAAGGAATTTTTTTTTATGTTAATAAAATTCTTAGGTGGTTACATTGGATTTCTGATTACACTTAACCCTTTTTATATCATGCTTAGATTAGGAAAATAAGCTCCTTGAAAAAGAGCATTTGCTTTTCGCATTTTTTGTTTTGTACTTAGCTATAATCAAAGATTTTTGTTTTCATTAGTTAGTTACATTTATTTTGTTTATTTTGTTTAAATAAATCAGCTTAATGGTTCATTTGGTTTTTTATGTAAAGCTTGTGCTGCTAAGGTTTTCTTGTCAAGTTGATATGTTTTTACAGGGTGTATAAACCAGAGATTCTGGTGTTTTCATATCCTCTCCTTGCCCTATGACAAGATCAAGCACACGTCCCGCAGTTGGAGCCAGAATGTTACCACCTAAGTTGTACTTAGTGGTTTTTTATCAAGTGAGCCTAGTGAACTGGACAAGGATAACTTGTTCGGACTTCAGAGAACCTTCAGTCTTGCTTCTGGGAAGCTTTGTTGTACTATATCACATGTTCATACCCCATGGGGGAATTGTAATAAATGTTCTAGCATGATATTGTTTGTAAAAGACTCAGTCTCTTAGACTTTATGTCAATCCGATCAGCCTAGGGTGTTTTTTCCCTAGGTTATTATTGGTTGTTGAATAAAGGACTGATAATTTCTGAGTTTTTCACTCCATACCTCCAAAGTTGGGGTGGTCGGCTTGGCATTTAGGCATATTGAGTTTATTAGAGTCTATGTGTCAATGTATAAACATGCTAGACATCATGGTCGAGTCATATGAGCATGTCTAAGTCCCCCTAGGTTTTTTCAATTTTTCAAATTTTTAGTTTTTTCAGTGTTTTTTATTAAAATTTATTTTTTCCAAAACTTAGGCTATTTTTTAATAGTTTAATTGGAAAATTTGATTTTGTAATAAAAGTGGGCCAAATAATTAGTTTTAGTCATGTAGGTGATCATTTTCAAGCTAAGAGCACCATGTAAACCCATGGACCCACTATTTCCTAGTTTTGAGTGATTTTCCATCACTCAGGTCAGAAAGCCCCAAAAATCAATTATTGATTATTTTAATTAATAAATTGATGAATAATGGAACAAATATAGAATCATAGATCAGTGGATTCTCAGCCGATTTGATTGAAATCGGTCAGATCTGAACCAAATTAACTGGATCTGACAAATCCTTGACTGAAGGAGGTGATCAAATCAGATCCAGAGTTGATCTTCAGCATCCATTCTGGGGAATTTCGCCCTCCCTCTCTCCTCCACACGTTTTGGCTCATTTGGATGAGTTTTGGTGGATGCTTCAGTCAACAGGTTGAGGTGTCAGTCAAATCAACTCTCTGATTGACAATTGCACTCAGTGAGACTCATATCTGGCTCAATTCAGCTTCAGATCTGCATTAATTGACTCTCCATTAGCTGATTTGGTCTATCTTCTTGGGATTTCCTGGGCTGGATCTCCTAGTTTTGGTATATATCCAAGCATAAGCCTCCTCTTCCAAGCTAGTTAGATCTGGATTGAAGGGCTTGCTATTGTAATTGTGTATTAATCATCATTTGTGAATAAAGAAGCTTTGGAGGCTATACCATGTAGTGCATGTGTTTGTGTGGATTCTCAGTCTTATGCTGCTAATGTGGTAACTGCAATTTCTTTCCAAATTCTGTGCCGCTTTTGTGTTTTGGATTCAAGTATTCGGTTGAATCAAGTAAGGGTGTAAACTAGGAAAGTTATATTGTTTGATCTTGTTTATCCATATGATGTATGCTCAATAATTTCAGTTATATACTTAAATAAGATTATTTTTGCATGATCTTTCATTTTTGTTGCTTTATACATCTATATCCAGATCTCACGAGGTGTTCTACAGGCTTGTGTTATCTAGTTGTATGTTCTTGATTGGATGAATGTGTGGATCAAGATTGATGCCATTCCTTATCCAATAAGCTCAAGACTCTGTCCTTCAATGCTCCACAAAAGGGCCTCCTTGACCTTCTCTCCTCTTCTTCTCATTTCTTAAAAAAATCAATCTTTCGGTTACCTGTCTCTCCCTCTTATGATCAGATCTAGTTCTAGGAATTGAATATATATTATTGGATCTATTTCATAAGAGTCTTGCTTCTTAGATATGCAATTTCATAAATAATATCATTTCATAAAGATAGATCTAGGTGTAGGAATTGCCTTTTTCACAAGTAGCTAAATCATAGATCTAAAACTTGCTCATAAGGTAGTTTCTTTTTCGTTCTTTAAAGATTCATATTCTGCAATAAAGTGCACATCTTATTGGCTACCCAAACATCAAGCCAAGATCCCAAGGAAATATTGCTTTCCTTGGTTCCTTTTTGCATAACTAGATTACCCCAATTTAACAAAAGTTTACTTAAGTTTTTTTTCAATAACTAGTGTAGTAACCTAGAACCATTAAAAGTGTATTTGGGCATATTTGATTCTGATTGCTTGCTGTTTTTTAGCAGTTCCAACAAAAAAGAGGAGGAAACTCTGCCAAATTTCCAACTCTTGGACGAATCGGAGCTTCCCAGAAGCTTCCCCCACCACCGTGTTTAATTCTAGCTGGTTACAAGCTTGTTGTAAACATTTGGATCCTAGATAACAAGGACCAAAGTGCATCAATTTTAATTTGTTGATATTTTAAATTGCTTCTAATAAAAATAAAAGGTCCTTTCGAATAGGCTCTTCCGAGCCTATTCACCATCCCCCCCGGGGGGATTTGCGTCGGTGTCAATTTTTTACTTTTTGCTCATATCTTTTCAAACTAGCGTATCTCTAATATGCAGGGTAGTATAATTTGATTCATTATAAATTTAATACTCCATATTTGATATTTCAAAGTAATCTTACCCCACGGCTTCCCGATTGACCCGAAAGGGGAAAGAAATGCGTGGTAGGACTAATTAGAAAACCAGAATTGTGTATCTGTGTTTTCCTTTCTATCATTTGTTTCTTCAGATATTATAAAATTAACCCTTCCTTGATTCCCCGATTGAGATCCACTTGGATCAAAAGAGGTTCTTGGAGGGTTTTATTTTTAACAAGAACACCCAATTTTAAAATTCACTAAAATTGACAAGACTCTAGTGTGTATGCTCTGCACTTAGCTGCGGTTCATCCGATTAATCGAGATGTGTCAAAAGCACTTGATTGAATAGTATAATTAGGATTCACTCTCCCAAATTGACAAACCATCAGGTGAAAATCCAACACCTAGATCAAACCATTATGGTGGCAAAATACCCAAAGGAAGCGGGAAATTCTGAAAAGTGACCTCAGGGCACCGATCTCTGTCACACCCTAATGGGTGTGTTATGAACAATAGCCCCAGAGACTCCATTTAGCCCACATATTCCTTGCGGGTAGCCGTAAAGATTTAGTTTTGGACATACTTCAAGTACTCTAGGGTATATCTAGAGTCCACCACTTCGCCTAATTTTAATCAAATCACACCTCACATTAACTT